>DVZL01004590.1:0-12763 GCA_018236625.1 Lasaia peninsularis | reverse complement strand
AAAGGCGAAACCGGTTGGCTATTTAAAAAATAGTTTTCAATTATAAGTTATATGTGAAAAAGTACATGTGTTTCTAAATTAAAATATGAATATGTGGAAGTTTCATCAAGCGCCAACGATGAACAATATAGAATATAATAAAAAACAACATTGTTGTTTCTTCGCTAAGGTTCAAATCAAAAATGTGTCAAGGCATAGTAAAATATGTAACAATATCGCACCCTCAGTAATATAAAGGATCAAGTCAAAACATTTGTAAACTGCGATTTCAAATGCTGCACAAAATTATATTCTCCACCGGTATTCGCTGACGGAAAGAGAAATCTCCCAAATCTCACAATAATAACTTAAATAATAAGCACGCTATTTTTAAAATATGCTCCACAATTTTTAAACGTCATTCACAAAAAAATACTTTTTTGGTTTGTGCCCTTATATTAATTACTAAGGGTGCGACATATCGTCACATTTATGGTAAACTTTTGAAACTGCAAAACATAAATTTGACACGGGAGCGTTTTGAAACTTAAAATTGACGAAATTTATTTTTAAAAGAGGGATGTAATAAATTCTGCGATAAATTTCGGTTTCAAAATCCGTCTGTTTTTATTTACCATGAATGGATTATACTTATATAACACGCATCACAAATAAATGTATATTCGTTACTTTACACTTTCATACATGAGAGTTCAAAGGCAATATTCGGTTTAGTAGACTTACGAAAGTGGTCGTTCCGTAAATTCATAAGAAAACTATTGAATAAATATTTTGGTAAACTTACGAAAGTGCCTTATGAACCTACGAATCTTACACATTCATATGTTGCTTTGAGTTGCTAGATCGATTCAATAAAGTGTGCTACGATCTCAATTCATGAATATGACGAGAGTCGTAGGTTGAAAGTGGTGCATTTTTTTCGGACTTCACATTTTCAACTACGCCAAAACAATTAATATCAGTTTCGTAAGCTTGATATGACGTAGTTTAGCAGAAAGGATCCAATCCACATCAAACTAGTTTTGAGATAACTGATTTTGAAGTTTATATCGTATTTTGTCATAATCGATTGACGAGTTAAATAAATTATTAGAAACATCCCAAATGGATTGAGGATTGAATCTCTTTTGTGATATAAATATTAGACTAGGGTTTATAATTTCTATATCAAAGATTAGTTGCAAGCATGTTGGATTGTTTTTGATGAACAATAATACATACCGACCATAAATGTGGGTTGGTATCTAATGATTGTATAAAATATGCCATAGCTTTGTTTATCGGTAGGATCTTTTATTGGACGAAAGTATAGACCTTTACGAACTCTTTCGTATGTTTAACTCAATTTTGGTGTTCGTGTGGGTTGGATTCTTTCTGCTAAACTACGTCCTTTTTATATGGTGTATCAACAAAAAAGTGAGATTTGCACTATGAGATTTTTATAACTGTTAGAGATAGAAATAAAAAAATTTTAAATCACTTGCTGGACGAAATAAGGTGTAGTTATTAATAGAAATGTCAAATTTACAAAAACTGCAGATTCGTAAGTTTGCCGTAGAGGTGACGATATTATATTTTTCCTTATGAAAATATAAAAGAAATATGTTTTATTCATGATGGTCGTCAAAATGACTGGCGTGTTTTGTGCTTCAGGAATTTACGTGGAAATTCTCAGAATGTTTTTTGTATCGATAAAAAATGAAACTATTATTTTTGACTTTTAAAGGCAACTTAGACTCAAGTCAAGATTTAAAAGCTGTTAGTTCATAGTCTTATGTCAATGCTTAATTTTTGATTTGATATTGAGTGGTATTCTTTTAGGTACGCTTATTTATTGATAGGTTTTGTTGTTCATAATAAGTTATTATTTTGTTTGATTCATCAATCATAATTCTCAAGAACCGCGGTGGTTATGGTTCTTGCTTCGGACGAACCAAAACCACCATTTCGTTAGTTCAGGTTTACGTAACCATGTACACGTTCTTTGAGTTTTTCTCTCTCTGAGTGCACTTTTAATGATTAAGTTAAACATCGTGAGGAAATCTGGATTCGTCTACTCGAGTTCGATCTAACCTACGATCGGGTTTAGTTTCCCTTATGGGTTGTAGAAGTCAGATGGCTAAAAACTGATGCCCTTGTCGAATTCCTTGGTTTATGAGTAGCCGACTCCGTTACCTACATCTGATATCAAAACGGGATAAAGCTTAGACAAAGAAAAAGATCAATCATAATATAAATAAATTATAGCATTACGGACTTCTCAATATGAATCTTAATCTTAACAAATTGTTTCAATACCACTTGTCATTGATTGGAATGTGCTAAAAATGAGATACAACGTTATCTCAAGTATTAATATCTAGCTGTATTTAAGACTGAGATGGTTATATTAAATTATTAAATTGAAATCTATTTTACTATTTTTTTTATTTAATAAAATAAAAAATAAAAATAAAAAGCCTTTTATTTCTTACACATCTTAAATAAAATTATATACATTTAAACATTTTTTTTAAGTAAGAACACCTCGGGTGAAGGCCTCCTCCAAAAGCGTCCATTTTTCTCTATCTTGGACAACCTGTACCCAGTTTGAGCCCGCAACTTCTAATCTCTCATCCTGCCATCTCGTGAGAGGTCTCCCCACAGGTCTTTTTCCTTTTGGGCCTTTCCATAGAGTTATCCTCTTCGTCCACCTGTCATCCTGTAATCGTGCTACATGCCCCGCCCATTTCCACTTTAAGTTTTGCGCGTGGGTCAGAGCATCTTTGGCTCTTGTTTTGGAGTGTCTAATTTTTTGCTTTTTGTTGATATTAAGCATGCTACGCTCAAGACCTCGCTGGCATGTTACGATTTTATTTTTAATTTTGTTAGTAAACTTCCAAGTCTGACAGGCGTACGTTAGGCACGGCAGGAAGTCATGATTTTCGTTTTTATTTTTATTAGCAAATTGCTCTTCAAAATCTCTTTTAGGTTCCAGTATTTGTTCCAGGTATTTTGAGTACGTCTCTCTATTTCTAGTTCGTTATTTTTCTTATCAAATCTTAATTGTTTTCCTAGGTAAATGTACTAACCGTGTAGGGCAGCAATTTGTTATCTACATATATATCGAGGTGTCTACTATTGGTCATTAGCATCGTTTTGTTTAATTATTTTATTTTAAATATATATAAAACAAAATTGTAAAATAAATGTAGTATAGCCGCTTTGGCTATACTTCTTTTATTTTAGAATTTTCTTCTTTATTACATTAGCTGTCTGCCAGTGAAAGTCTCATCAAAATTAGTCCAGTCGTTTCAGAGATTAGCGGATATAAACAGACAAACAGATAAACATTTTAAAAAATTTGTGCCTATTAATTGTTCTCGAATTGTAGAGTTTTTTCAGCTTTGCTACTCTCCGGACTGGTACAAAACGATATCATTTTGGCAGGAATAGGTAAGGCAATGGACCCCTACTTGGGCAGCTTGCTGTATTCTAGCACCAGTGGTGGTAATAGGACCGAAAGTTAAACGGAGATCCGTTTAACTTTCGGTCGTCTCTTACCAGCTACCTAGTAAGGGAGACATATAGTCTATTCTATACAGGGGACTCAGACAAATACTAGGAAAAATGTCAGACTTTAGGAAACATTCAGACTGCAGATGGGACTATTTATTTCTTCCACCATTGAGTCGAAAAAATTCTTTGAAATATGATGAAATATTTATAGATTTTTTTTCCAATTGGAAATCGTTGGGGGAGGCCTATATTCAGCAGTAGACGTCCTATGGCTGAAATGATGATGATGATGATGAATTGAATGTGAAGGAAGCTAGGCAAGTCTGTCCTACATACTTGTAACACTTGGTATTCGATACGCTCTGCCTACCTCGCTAGGGACCTGGCGCGAAGATATGTAAGTATGCAATTAATTTGTTCCTAAATTAACGTAAACAAGTAATATGGCGATTTTAATAACAAAGAGTATAAGATTGTTAAAGCTTTAATGGTTAATGTTTTCAAATAAATATTCTCCCAAAAAATATAAAATTCGTTGACAATACTCATGTTAGTTACGACTTACGATTATATGAAAAAGTTATCAGGGGGTCTATCATGTCAATCATGTTTCGATCTCGATTAATCGATTGCATCAATTAATGCAATTGATTAATCGAGATCGAAACAAAACAAAGCAATCGATTTCTTGCTAAATATTTCTTTATATTAGTTTTTCAGATTATTCTGAGTAGGTAAGTATTACATTGGTCGGGATTGGAATATGCCCGGAGTGGCGATAGGTTTGCCACCTATCACATCAGGACTCCAGCATTTTGGTTAATCATGAGTGTTCAAATATATCTACTGGACTCGCGTGTCATGGATATACTAGCACACCTCTACCCACGCCTTCAGGGATAATAGACGTGAAGGTACTATTTCTTAGTAGCCAAAATTTCAGAGTTTTCTAACTATTATGTCTATTAAAGAAATTGGACGTGGTTAGACAGAAAGGACTCAATCCACAAAATGGTAAAAATTGAGTTACGTATGTCATTATACTTCTAAAAGTCAAATCTACATGTAGTGAACATCCTATTTTAAAAATGTACACATAAACTAGTTTTTCTCGCTACTCCGACTCAACCTACAGTATAAAGAACACACAAAACATAATTAATGAAGGAACTGAGTTCACTCGAAATGTTCTGAATTAATCTATTGCAAATACTAAAGTATATTATTTTAATTAGGAGATAAAAATATTATCAATTCATTCATGTCTAAAGACTTTGAGTTGATTGAGTCCTTTCTGTATAACACGTTTATATATTCTTAAGTACCACAAATAAGATTTCATTTTAATAAAGAATATTTATGATACACCCCCGTATCACTTGCTAAGCTAGCTAACTTGATATTTTACAAGCCTAAACCTAATTGCACCAAACATAAGCGTTGTCTAATCGACTTAAGACTAACATATAAATTAACCCATTGCACCAATCTTAACTTGATATTAAGTTTTGTTGTTTATAGTACGTTCACGATAAGAATTCAGTTTTTCAACGTTCTTTGGTGGTCCATTAACCAATAATGATTTTTACGTACTAACTATTAACCAATCATATTTTTTTTCTAAATCATCTAACTAACCACAAAATAAATCTATAGATTTCAAATAAATAAAATTGGAGTGTATGTATGTAATATTACAATAACCGTTTTGTAATAAATGCATATGTATGTTTACAAGGTACATATTTGAATTTTTGTCCGTCTATTTGTGCCCGCAAATATCTGAAGCGGCTATATCGATTTTGATGGGACTTTCATTGGCAGACAGGTGATGTAATTAGAAGTAGCTATTTTATTTTATAATTTTGTTTTGGAAATGTATAAAATAACATTGGCTAATCGTGGGTATTCTAGTATATATACGGGACTTACGAGTCGTGGATATACTAGCACACCTCTGCCTACCACTTCGAGAATAATAGGTGTGAAGGTGCTTTTTTTATAAGATAAAATAAAAACACGGACGATGTCGCGAGCACATCTATTTAAAAATAAAACCTTTCCCTTGATGAAACATTGCACTTTTAACGCGAACTATATTATATAGAACTTTGTATATATACAGTTTACGTTGTGCAAAATAAGGCATTTTCCTATTAGATTGTCTTAAGCCATGATTGGTGCAACCCGGCGTTATTATATTACATTAAAATTTGTACATCTCAGCCATTCCTGTGTTGTGTTTATTTTACATTATATCTTCATTTTTTCAACCAAACATATAGAGATTTTTTTAAATTATTATTAAATCAATTAATAGCATTAAAGTTGCAAAAACCAACTTTTTGTATATATAGTATAAAAAATAATTACATAAACACAACTCAAAACCTCAGGTTGGAGTTTGATCAAACTTATCTAAAACGCCTCTGAAACAAGGCCTATCTTACAAAAACAAATCATCGAAATCCATTTATAATTGGCGGAGTATACTTTTAACAAACAAAAATAATTTATGAGCGTTTATTCAAAAAAAATGATTAACATCGACATTTTAATTTTTTTACATTTGTATTACGAATAACAATATCTAAAAACAATTTACTGAATTTGAAATTAAAATAATATGAATTTCTCACAAAATATTTGAATTTCGAATTCCGCTATAATCCACAGATACATAAATCTGAAAATGTGTTTTATAAGACCCAGTTTCATATTATTATTAGCCAGAATGTATTTTCCAACGTTAGTGTATTTTCTCATTTAAGAGAAATTTTAATTTTTATTATTATATCTAATAACAGTATAATATTTCAAGCTTTTTATATACTTACATATTTTAATATTACAAATAATATTCTTACTTAATATTATTATGTATAAAATCTAAAAAGCTAATAAATAATTATTGGCCTATTATGATTTTTTCATCGAATCAATATATCTACGATTAATTCGTTATTTTAATTATAAATTACACGATATATTTTAATAAAAATTATCTTATTAAATAAAACAATAAATATACAAGTACCTTCGCGGTCCAGCGGTACGTGGTTCGGACTTCCATTAGGGTAGTCCAAATTCGAACCCCGCCATGAACCAATGAGTTTTTCTAACTTCTGTACATTTTTTGTGTGAAGGAAACGTCGTGAGGTAACACAAGATATATTCCCAATTTGGCGACCACCTGTCAATCGTGGGTGCATATGTGCCTCTGTCTGTGCTTTCAGGGATGTAAACGTGACGATTTTTTTAAATTATAATAATATACACCAAATACACTTACAATTACCTATATGTAAATCTAGAAGCATTTAGGAAAGTAGGTGTTTCCAACATTGAGTTTTTAAAATTGTTATGTTATAAAAAAATATTATGTTGCATGTCGCACACTTAGAATAAATTAAAGTGATTTAACTCAAAATTTATGTGATGATTGATTTTACCATTTCACTATAAATATAAACTTACATTGTAATTGTGTACTCAAAAGGCTAATCTATAAATTTGGTTAAAACCAATCGTTTGCGAAACACGAAACATACATATAAAGATGTATTCAATACTATAAGTTTTGAAAACTTTCTTGTTCATTTATCACAAATTGCATTTTTTGAATGAGATCACTTTAATTCTAAGCGGGCGATGTATTAAACGTGTATTATTTAATATGTACATGTAGATTAAAATCATCACGGTAGTATTCCAGAAGTGCTAGATAGAGATACATGTACACCCACGATTAGCCACATAAGCACGATTGCATTATGTAACAAGTGGCAAAATCCAATCTCAGGGAATGATTTTCAGATAAGCTGAAAAAAATCATAAGGAAAATTTGCACAGAAATCAAACTCGGGAGCGTCAAATCTTATCTAATACTTTTAAACGAGCAATTCTACTATATTCAATGATTTATGCCAACTATCTCGGAAACAGCTTTGGCAATTTCGCTGAAATTTGGAGTTTCGGGGGGTGATTTAGATAGGTCATGTGTCTAACGAAAACTACAGTTTTCATCAAAGGCATGATCGATTTTCGGTTTGGTGAATTTGATTATTTTAAAAGTTTTTAAAGATTTTCTTAATTGTATTAACAACAACTCCAAAACAAAAAAGAATTACCGAGCTTTGCTCAGTCGTCTAGGTACTTTATTATGAGCATTACAGCGTTTTCTTAACTACAAAACTTATGAGAAGTTTCAATATTTATTGTTATAAGCCTTATGTTGGTCAGTGGCGTTAGGCGTATATATTCTTAGGCCAAAGAGGCAGCCAATAATACATTTATCAGTATTACTAAGATATTTTTTTACATGAAGATGAAAGAACTATCTAGAGATATCACTCCTAACAACGACCTACCCTCAACGTTAAACATCTATCTCATTCTTTTTTTTAATCTTTATTTAACAGGCTTTAGTCGTTAGTATCTCATTCTTATATGGCCGGCTATCTCACTTTTACAATATTAGTTTTGACATTGAGAGGTTGTCCATTTGAGAACAATTTACTTATACCAGGTACTTTTAGCTTCGTGGTTTTTAAACAATACAATTGACAATATCAATATTAAATTTTTGTTTTTAACTAAGTTACTACTTAAATCCACGAACGTTTTATAATATTTCAAGTTTTTAATATACAGAGACTAGATTTGTTTCTTATTAATAACTTAGCTATCATCGTTGTAAAACACTAGGTACAATCAGTTCCAAAAGCTATTAAACTGTATGTATAATCTTACAATGACTTTTGTATCCGATAGTACATTCACTTATAATTAAAAACAGTCGTATTCGTAATTTTGGCTTGTTTTCGTATAAAATCTTCTAAACAAACTGTTGCATGACGTAAGCATGTTTCTCCTTCAAAGTCTTGTTTCAAGGAACCGACGTTTTGCCTCTGTAAGGAAAGGAAAGTACATAAGTATAAAACATAATAAATACCGTCACGCCTATATCTCCGAAATAGTAGGCAGAGCCACGTATTCAACCACGACGCCGACGACATTTGGTCACAGGACATGTGACATGTCCTTGAAAAACTCAAGAAGCAAGGTCTCTTTTACGAAGGCGACTGTATATATTTTAAACTAGCCGTGCCCGTGACTTTGTCCGCATTTTTATTTAATTATTCATATACCCACAATATACCTGCAGCCAACTCTATCTCTGTACCAAATTTCGTCAAAATTTGTGGTTTAGGCGTGAAAGCGTAACAGACAGACAGAGTCACTTTCTCATTTATAATATTAGTACGGATTATAGTAGGGATTATAGAAACATAGAAAACAGATACAACACGGAACCTTCCTGGCGTAAGTTTGATTCGCACTTGATCGCTCTTTCTTACTTAATCTGTTAACAATGACTAGTCTTTGTTCAGTCTGTCAGTAAAGTATTTCGTCGTATCTCGTTTGTCGTAGCCTCAAGGCCTACGTAATGCTACGAGGTCTACGTAATTACGTATTAACCCGATTACAAAAAGAAAATTGTTTTATTAACGTATGATCAAGAAAACGTTGCTTATTTTTTATAAGATAAGATAGCTAACAGGCACACGTCCCTCCGTCGGTAAGAGACGACTATGATCTATTGACACCATATATTTTATGGGTGCGTAACTGTCTTATCTTCAAAGTGTTAGGTCTATTGTGCAAGTTTACTAGTTACACTACCTAGACCGGAATATAACAGTCATTGCGGCGACAGAAATAGGTAAGGTGATGGATCCCTACACAGGCAAGTTTCTGCGTAGCTTTCTACCATCAGTGGTACAAGCTGATACAAACTGATACAACTACTACAAGCTGCCTGGTAGGAAAGCAGATGGTCTAGTCATAGGTCAGAGGACTCAGACCAACGCAAGGACTATTACGAATATACCATGTTATAAAAAACAGGCCAAGTGCGAGTCGTTCTCGGGCATGAAGAGTACCATATCAATTATCTGTTGAAATAGGAAAAAATCACGTTTATGTATAGGAGCACTCTTCAAATATTAATTTTATTTTGTTTTTAGTATCAGATCTAGAGGTGTGTTATGGGTTTTAATACACATATTTTGCAAATATATAATAAAAAAGAGCCTCAGTGGCCTTGCGGTAAGCGCTTCGGACTTTCAAATTCGGTAGTCCAGGATCGGAACCCGTCATAATATTATACCAATGAGTTTTTTAAAACTTAGGATATTTTCTGAGTGCTCATACTTTGAAGTAAAACATCGTGAGCAAACCCGGGATTTGTGGCCGATATGACGACGGACTTGCCACCTGTCACATCATGGGACCAAATATCGTCGGCTAATCGTGGGTGCATATGTACCCTTGGGGATATTTTTTTATTTATATTCCGCAAACAAATAATGTTCATTTCATTTTGTTTCTCTTAGTTTTATCTCAAAATAATAAATCTGTCATCCGCCGATGTTTTTTCTACAACGTTGAACCTATTAAGATATTATCGTGGACGAAATCCAGCGTGTAATATACATTGCTGTTTGCGTATAGATTGTCATATTAGGCAAAACCAAATACCATACTAAGAGAGGCTTGGATATTTACATAAATATCAGACCGAATTTCCGTCTAATGGCATGGAACAAAGGATACGGTGAAATGGAGCCTGAGATGAAAGGTACTTCTATTATAATTAAGAGGTTTCAATTGACCGCCTCCTTGGCTGAGTCGTTAGCGTACACGCTGGCCAATTGTGAACTAGGTTCGATTTCCGGGAATGGCTATTATGTTTTAAACTTATATGTCTGTATTTTTTATGAATAAAGGAAGCGAACAAGCACACGTCATTCCTGGTGGTAAGAGACAGCCGTGGCCTATAGACACCATAATTGTTGCCGGTGCGTTGCTGTTCTGTGGCTAGGGTGTTAGGCACGGTGTGCAAGTCTACCGGCTACCCTACCCTCTGAACGGGAACACGGCGGTGGATCCCTACCCGGGCGAGTTGCTGTACAGCACTCTACCATCAATGGTCTTGTTGTCAATAACCTTGTTAACCTAAGCTCACCTCATACGAGCTGCCTGGTAGAAAGGCAGACGGTCTATTCTTTACAGAGGATCCGTATCAACATGGGGGGAAACTATCCGTCCACTGCGACGTCGGAGCGAGTTGCCAGTGTAAATTAAAAACGACATATTTTTTAATCCCGTATCTTCCTAACTTTTATTTTGTTTTTTTTTATTGACGGATTTCCTGATGGTAAAAAAACACAACGCCTATAGACACCTGCAAAAGTGGAAATAATGCGTTGCCAACCTGACGCTTGGGAAGCCTCTTGCGTGAGTAAGTTTACCGGCTACCTTAGCCTTCAAACTAGAATACGACAATGGTGAGCACTGACGCTATTATGGCAGGAATAGGTAAAGCGGTGGTACCAATCCGGGCAAGTCGTTGCAAGACTCTATCACCTATTCAACGTCACAGTGTTAGTGACGGTAGACCCCTGGTCTCGCCTCTTACGAAGTGTCTGGGCAGTTGGCTTAAATAAATAATTATAAACATATAATACGCAGCTAGTATTATATATATCTAATGTAATATATATGTAAATCAGAGTTTCATAGTTTCATTTCCTGTTGATCAGGAAGATATCATGAAAAATTGATATCGGAAAGATGAAAAAGACTATATGAGAAAGGAATAACAAATCACTCAAATATATGAAGCCCTTTGTCCCTCGGCTTATATCATCATAATAATATGACATTCTTTCTGATTATATGTTGTCGTCTCTGTGGTCGAGTGTAGTCTGTGTTTGAGTTTGATACACAAGACACACCTGAGACAGGTTCGATTCCCGGATATAGTACGTATGATATTTCAAATGAAAACGCAAGTGCTTTTTTAGACATAACTTATAATTGAAATGCTTTTTAAAGTGAAAAGAGAAAGTAAGAAGTGAAACCGTTCGGCTATTTCAAATATAAGTTAGTGAAAACACTTGTAGTTTTTCATGTATATTATATACAAATAAATAAAATTGGAATGTAGGTATGTATTATTAAAATAACCCCCTTACACTAAACGCATATGTATGAGTTTTTTTTATTTTATCTGTCGGTCTGTCTGTCTGTACCCGCTAATCTCAGAAACGGCTGGACCGATTTTGACGAGACTTTAACTCGCAGACAGCTAATTTAATAAGGAACGGCAAACGCTACTTTTATTTTAGAATTTTATGTTACAAATGTATAAAATAAAATTATTAAATAAAATGCGGACGAAGTCCCGAGCACAGCTAGTTTCAAATATAAGTTAGTGAAAACACTTGTAGTTTTTCATCTATATTCTATACAAATAAATAAAATTGGAATGCAGGTATGTATTATTAAAATAACCCCTTTACACTACATGCATATGTATGTTTACGAGTTATAAATGCCAAAATAGTGTTTTTTATAACTTTGTCTCTCTGTCTGTTTGTACCCGTTAATCTCTGAAACGGCTCGTCCGATTTTAGCGGGACTTTCACTGGCACGTTCGAGCCGATTCTGAGATCGGTGATATATACATATATACAAGAATTACTCATTTAAAGGTATTAGATATTGTTTTAAACAAGGTGAATATGTCTTGTAAGAAACAACAAAACGTTTTTCCGTTTCCACCACCATTTGAAAAGGTGGATTTTTTCCACCTTTTTTTCCTCCAATTATCTACAAAAGCAATCCTTCATTTCATCTCAAGCGAGAGAAGACTTTTGGGATTTCTCTTTTATATTTTCAATGAACATTTCAATTTTACAAAAACACAAGGCAGTTTGTCTGAAGTTGAGTAAAGAACAAAATACCTTCGTAGATTCAATGAGTCTTAATTTTCAATGAGATTTTCTTATTTAGAAAACAATATTTGTTTACTAGCCGTCGTTGGAAATTTGTTGTTAGCGGGACCATTTATAAACATTATTCATACATTTAATATTAAAATCACGGTTTTTTGCTAAATGCATCCGCACGCTTAGAATTAAAGTGACCTTATTCAAAAAAATGCAATTTGTGATAAATGAGCAAGAAAGTTTTAAAAAATCATAGTATTGATATATCTCTTTCGTTTTTCGCAAACGATTGGTTTTAACCAAATTTTGTGGATTAGCTTTTCCAATACACAATTACAATGTAAGTTTATATTTATAGTGAAAGTGTAAAATCGAGTATTACATAAATTTTGAGTTTAGTCACTTTAATTCTAAGCGCGCGAGTTATGTATGTTTACAATATACCAAATTAATATTTTTTAGAATTT
>DVZL01004589.1:0-12763 GCA_018236625.1 Lasaia peninsularis | reverse complement strand
AAAATGTCTGCCCTTTGAAAGTTGTCTGTGTTATTAAAATAATTCACGCGGGCGAAGCCGCGGGCGGACAGCTAGTACTTTATAATCGATTAAAATAATAAAAAAGCATGTTTTTACGAGATAAGTATTATGAGAAAAGACATGTATGAAATTTCTATCACGTCATTTTTACATAAAACTAGCTGTGCCCGCGACTTCGTCCGCTTTTTTATTTAATTATTTTATATTATACATTTCTAAAAAATAAAATTCTAAAATAAAAGTACCCTACGCCGTTCGTTGTTACATCAGTTGCAATGAATGAAATGCAGCCAATGAATGCCGAATCATAATTGATCCAGCCTTTTTGAGATTCGTGAGTAAAAACAGACAGACAAAACTTATGAAAAATATTAATCTGGTATATGTACCATGTAAGCATACATATTCATTTAATGAAAACCGGTTATTTTAATATTACATACAGACACACCAATTTTATTTATTTGTATAGATAACTATAGTAAAGTTTGTAATTTCAAAACCAACAAGCGAAGGAAGAATCCAATATAATACTATGGGTCGCGTAGTTCTTATGCAAATGGCGCATTCCTGAAATATGCGACACCAAATGAAAACATAAATTTCAGCAAATACAAGCCAAGAGCTTCGCGTAATACATTCAATGTTTTGTCATTTATTTAATGTGTTTTAATAAACGACGAGATGTTACGGCCCGCCCATTAATCACGTGAGACTCAAAAGATGGGGGGGGGCATAAAAACCACGAAATATCACAAGGGGGGAGGGAACGGTGTAATATTCTTTCGGGAAACGCGCACAAAATCTAAAAAAATCACGTGTCACGAGGGGGTCTTAAAGGGGGGATTAAAAATTTCAAAAACAATATCACGCGATTAATGGATGATTTCTTACATATTATTGCATCTACCCACAGGACAGCGACGCACCTATAACAACTATTGGTGTACCTATACTCGTATAGGCTACGGTTGTCTTTACCATCAGGAGAGTTGTGTGCTTGTTCGCTTCCTTATTCCATAAAAAAAAAGATATCGTCAATATCCTCAATCAGGGTACCTCTAGTACCTACATACTAATGCATCCACGATGAGCAGACGCTATTAGGTACCACGATATGACATGTGGCAAGTTGGTCATTATATCTTTTAAATAAACTAAAACAACTAATAGAACAAGTTGCCCTAACTGGGTATCGAACCTAGTACACGAGGTACCGTGTCAAAATTGGACTACGACTGCGCTGGACCATAGATACGATGGAAGGACAATAAGTATTTAGATATGAAGTAAAATATTTTTCACCAGAAAAACATTCGGTAGGTACCAATTTTAGTCGTCATCCTAAACATTAAATAAAGCTATATACATATAGAAGCGGATATTACAAACAACCTAATATAGACGGTATAATTGGCGTTCGCCGAACTATTATTATCTGGAGACCGATTCATAATAACATTCCGGTGAGCCACAAGCTATTTTGTCAATAATAGCGCCGCCGATAATACTCAGCTCGGTAATATTGTTTTATTTCAATACCAGGTTTCGCAACAAATTCAATCGCACATTTTATATGAATACAGATTTACAATTATTTTTAAACTAGCTTTTCACCCGCAGCTCGCCTGCGTGAATTATTTTAATAACACAGACAACTTTCAAAGGGCAGACATTTTTCCGACTTTTAATACTTATTGCGTAAAACATACCCTCTTTTTAATGTAGTCGGTTAAAAAGTGGCCTTCGGTAGTCGGTAAAATATTGTTTTACGTATCAAAAGGCCTGCGGTCGGGTTGTTACCATCTGAACCGAAATACGAGAAAGTCATTATGGTAGCGGGGACAGGTATCGTGATGGATTCCTACCCGGGCGAGTTGCTGCACAGTACTCTACTACCATTGGTTTTGTTGGGAGTGACCCAGTTAACCTATGCTTGCCTCTTACGAGCTGCCTGGCAGGGAGATAGATTATCCATTCTACAAAAGAGACCCCGACCAACACGATGAAATAAATAATAAATAATATTTATTTGTAGAATAAAGGAAATGTTAAATGTAGGGAACCAGTAAACTAAATGCGTAGTTCCTCGAGTGTCGTGGGGGCTTGTTGGGTTTTGTTCATAAGATAATTGAGATAAAAAACCTCATTTGACGGATTTTTTCCATTAGATTGTAGAAAAAATGTGATGTTTTTCTTTATAAGTGCGGAGGGGGTCTAAAAGCTAAAAAAATACAGATACTTAATCATATTAACCAATGTGACTTACGGCGCCGAGACGAGAAACATGGCGGTGAAACTAGACCTTCGACTACATACACGGCCTGCTGAGTGACACTCAACAGGGTCATGCTTTGGATTCCGCTGCGGGACAAAGTCTGAAAACAGATTATCAGGCAAAAGACCAAAGTAACTGATATAGTGCAAAGACGTAGCAAGATGAATTGACAGTGGGCTGGTCTCATCTATCGAAGAACCGATGATCGGTAGTGTAGACGGGTTCTCGAATGGAGGCCGTGTCTTTGTAAGCGTAGCGTTGGAAGCCCTCTGGCCAAGTGGACCGACGACTTAAAGAGGGTAGCTGGTATTGACTCGATGGTGAAAGCGGGAGATCGGGCAGTCTGATGATGATGAATCCTATGCGAGCGCTTCAGACATTGTTAGTGTACCTACATGCCTAATGGGTTTCCGATGACAGAAAAATGTTAATCAGCCAGTGTTGTAAGTAGTTGATAGTCTACGTGCCTGACTGATGACTTATTCGATATATTATCCGATCGCTCTTACGGTGAAGAGAAACATCGTTAGGAAACCCGAGATTTGTGCCAGTATGGCGATGGACTTGCCACCTGTCACATGGGAACTAGTATCGTTGGCTATCGTCTGTACTCGGCGCGCGTTGCTTGACTTGCTACGCCAACCACGCCAACGCGACCTGTCGTCGAGTGACATGGATGAGCATATCAGACAAACCTTCTCCGTGGAAAAATATATATACCAATTTTCATAATAATCGGTCCAGTAGTTTTTTGAGGTCATCGATGACATACAGACAAACATTCGTTTTTATGTATAGATATATCTTTAGAGATTATTTTAAATTTTATTTGGTAGATTTTTAGCACGTTGACTGTGTCGCTGATTTATCTGTACTGTTCATTCCTGCGGTATGGGGCATTTTAAGCCTGGAAGTAAGCCCGACGTTGTGGCGACACTAGGCTTATTAAGCCTCTAAATAGACTAAAATCCATTTTATGTAGTCACACAATAAAATTGAAATTATTTAAACAAAAATAACTGGTCATTTTAGTATGTACAAAAAATAAATATCACGACGCCCACATCTCCGAAACGGTAGGCAGAGGTAAATATGCACCCACGATTAGCCGATTAAAAATTACGTATTATAAACGCGTGTCGTAGACAATGCGTTTTATTCAATTATGAGTCTTAACTTTAAGGTTAATGTTTCTAAATTTAAGTTTATTTATGGAATTCGTGGCCATAATTCGTGTCATATTCCACATATTTTTGTGAAAAATTAACACATATTAAAAACCACTTAAATGGACTCAGTAAACAATTCTGAATATACTATTTCGGATTCTTGCGTTAATTATGTTACACGTTGTAGCTTGTATATTATATGACAGGGTTCAAACCTGTACTATCGAAATGAAATTCCGAAGCGCGAACCACTGGCCTACCAAAGCTCTATCATTATTAATAGGTCGTGTTTGAAGTGTAATCCCCAAATAGAAGGTTACACGACCCTCCTTATGGTTAGAGATAACCGTGGCCTATAGACACCATAGATGTTACAGGTGCGTCGCTGCACAGTGACTGGGGTGTAAGGTCTAATGTTAAGGTCTACCGGCCACCCTACCCTCTGAACTGGAACACGACAAAAGGTTTTAAACAGGTGTAGGTAAGGCGGTGGATCCCTAACCAAAGTAAATAATTATTAATGTGGTCTAATACCAACTAACAACTCACGTTTCCTTTATTTATAATCCCTTCAAATTGATAGTCTGGATGTATAAAATAATAAATTGGGTTCCGTACTAGGATTAAGTAAACATCACCGCGTTGAGTGGGTCCGCTCTCTGCAAACGGTACGCTGTACATAGGGTTGTCGATTCCTAGAAATAACGTTAATACACTGCAAAAGCTACAAAATGGCGGCAACGAAGAGTCGGCTTGCCAACGTAATGATCGAGACACCCGAGTGCTGTAAAATTAGCAGGTGGTGTTTTTGTAATACGCTTTCTTCGAGATCAATATTCTCTTGGATTTTTTAAATATAATACAGGACTTACAAAAGTAAGCCTTCTAGAAAATACAGCTTGGTGTTCTACCAAAGATTAAAACTGCCCAGATTTAGTAATAAAAAAATATCGTTTTTTTATCCTCCATTTTTGTAATTATATGTAGGTATAAAAGATGTTAAATCTTTTCCCACCACTGTGTGGTTGAATATGTTAATATAATTAAAGTTTCCGGTAACAAATTTTTGATGAATATTCCGAAAGTGAATTATTTTCATTTCGATATTGCAACCATCTGTCTCTCCGTCCGTCCAAATTGCATAACCGCTTTATTTTTTTAGTCATATCATTAAGTATAAACAGTAAAAACTTGATAGGTAGATAATTTTAAACGCTTTACGATTCATATAAGAATAAAAAAAAATTAAGAAGTTTCTTCCCCAAATATATAACTGAAACAATAAAACCATACATGTGCGATGTCTGTAGAAAGGTCTTTGAAATGACATTTATGATTATAAACCCTTTTATTTTTTTAAAGCCAATCATTTAAAAATTCCACTTTTAGGAAATCCAGTTGTCTGTGACATTTATATATCTGAGCTTTATAAATATTCAACCGCCTTTTAGTCGCTTAAAATAGAATGTTTTCTAGGTCTAACCGATCATACAATACTCTGAAGGTGATTCAGGCGTTTGTTAATTTATTTTTAGGGTTTGTAACTAAATGATATAACACATTAAAGGCCTCATTGGTCAAGGGCCTCGCGTACACATCTAACACCACCGGCCAACAGCGAGACTCGGATTCGATTCCCGATGGTGAATTTGGGTGATGTCTGTAATATTTATATGTATTACTATCGTTGGCTAACACTCATAACACAACCATATAATTTGCTTACTTTGGGGTTAGATCAATTTGTGTAATAAGTTCAGGGATATATTTATTTATATTTTCTGGCGAGTGACAACCCTGATTCAAATGCGAATCTAATGTCACTATAAATTTTGCCGCCCGCCTGCGCGTACCTTGCTTCAGCTTCTGAGTAGCAAAACGTACGCCGAATTAGTATCGATTAGGTAGTGGGAATTTCAATCTACGTCGTTTTAAAATGGAAATACGAGCTTCGTGATAATGATCACATTCAATATCCTGCATGCTGTGATCGACATGTTATTCTCATTTCTAGAACTTTCGAGTCTAACTTCGAATATAAGTACAAGTACTTGGATATTTTTTAACTATATTACTTAGTTATGAAATATGAATAATCAGTAACATTTATTATTAATTATTGAAAAATAACAGTACCTAGTTGTCTGACCACTGTTATTTATCAATAATTAATCAAAATATCTTGGCAACCAAAACTCTAGTAAGACTATTATACTTAACCTACCTAACTCTAGATATAAGATTTATCGCCCCCGAAACCCCCTAAATACAAAATTTCAAGAAAATCGTTGGATCCGATTTCGAGATCGTTGATATACTATAGTTCGATAAAGCTTTCCACCCGCGTGGATTTTCAAAGGGTATAATTTTTTCTGTCTTATAATAGTCATTACGTAAAAATATAACCACATTTAATACAAACAGATTCGAACTTTGACAACCCGAATGAAACTCATATAATATGTACATTTTCTGAGTTCTCATACGGTAAAGGAAAACATCGTGAGGAAACCTGGATTCATTGAATTCGACTTCATCTAGATTTCGGCCTAGTTTCCTTTCTGGGCTGCAGAAGTCAGATGACAGTCGCTATGCGTAAAAACTGATGTCCTAGGTTAGCCAATTAGAAAAGTTAGGTTCGATTATTCCATATGATGTCAAAATTATTATATTTTTTGGTGCTGTCGTGTTCCGGTTCTGAAGTTAAAATAGAATAAATACCCATGGTACATACGGTTAAACTAGGTCAAGCGAAAAAATAGTTTTTAGATTTAATAAGTTATATGTGTAATTGTGTATCATAATAATGTATACAAATAAATAAAATTGAAGTGCGTGTATGTAATATTAAAAGATCCGCTTTACTAAATGCATATGTATATTTACAAGGTACTTACATATACTGAAAGAGTATTTTTTAGGATTTTTGTCTATCTGTTTTTACCCGCTAATCTCTGAAACGGCTGGACCGATGCTGATGGGACTTTCACTGGCCGACTGCTAATTTAATAAGAAATGGTTTATGTTATTTTTATTTTAGAAGTTCATAAAACAAAATAATTAAATAAAAACACGGAAGAAGTCGTGAGTACAGCTAGTTAGTAATTTATACATATAATATACTTATAACCTAAAACAAAAGACCAATGGTCTAAATCCTACCCCTTTTCAACAAATACATAACTTACCTTTAAATCATTTCATTTCATTACAAGTTTACTCCACTAGTGGGCAATGGGATTATTAAATCGTGGGTTAAATTAAATGATACAAAAAGTAATTGCATATTTACAATGTAGTTGATTTTGTTGGCATAATTAAATATTTTTTGTAACAACATTTTAACGTATATATAACGCAAATAAATCATTTTAATTTATTCCATTTCATTACAAGTTTATCCCACTAGTGGGAAATGGGGCTGTTAAATCGTGGGTTGAATTAAATGTGCTGAAGGGTTTTAAAAAAGCAACGTAAGTGTAAAACGTAATTACCCACTAAAGTTAAAAGCAAAATTAATTTCTGAGTTTTCAGTAACATAAAAATATTTACGTAATCATCATGAAAGGCATCATTACAGTAAAAGCATGTATTTTTAAAGGTCTTATTAATTATTATACATTTTGTGCTTTTTTCAAGTAGCTGCAGTATTTTCCAACGAGAATATCTAGTTTTGTCGCTCCGTTCCTCTCGGAATGCTAAAGGTTTATTCATACTATTTCCCCATGTTGGTCCGGGTCCTATGTGTAGAATAGACCATTTCTACCAGGCAGCTCGTAAGAAGTGAACATAGATTATCAAGGTCATTGCTAACAAGACCACTGGTGGTAAAATGCTGTGCAGCAACTCGCCCGGGTAGAGATCCACCGTCTTACCTATTCCTACCGCCATAATGACTATGTCATATTCCGATAAGGAGGATAGGTGACTTGCACACCAAGCCTAATCCCGGCACAAAACAACAACTATGGTGTCTATAGGCCACGGTTGTCTCTTACTTGTTCGCTTCCTTAATCCAAAAAAAACTATCGTAGAGATGAATTATTCACGCGTGTAAAGTAACCTTTATACTGATTTAACAGATAATAAAACAATGTTTTTTTTTTCATTGCATAAAAAGGTAAAAAACTTCTCTTCTACATGTCTATCAAAAATGTTAATGATGCGTTTCTAAGCAGACAATACATGCAGAGTTTGTGATAAAATTTGAAAATACGTTCGTTATTCACGACGACCCATTGTTTGTTTTGACTGTTTTTATATTTTGTATTTGATTTTTAAAAGTCAATGTATGCATGCGTTTATGATCGAGCGTAATCGTGTCCAACTATAACGCACGAGACAGATTCGAATCCCAGGTCAAGTTATTCTATGAGTTCTTCAATTTATTTAAAAAATAGTTAAAACGTTGCCTAATTTCAACTGTCACATCATGGGACCTATTTAGTCGGCTAATTGAGAGTGCATAAGTATCTCTACCTACCTCTTTCCGAGTTTGGCGATACTTATTTGTTTACGATAAAGATTAGTTACCTACTATCTTATTTTTTTTCTTCTTCTTCTTTTATTTGGTGGCCTTTTGCAATTGCTATGCGCAATACGACTTCGCCAATGTGAGAGTGTTGGATAAAACACGTTTCGAAAAATAATTAATATTATTTAATCCCGGTATTCTCGAGAATGTACGGTTTTTACTGAGATTTTTTTTAATTGGACACAAAAGTAGGTGTCAGCTACTTACGTCAGGATCTGTCGGTTGAAACCCTAAAGTGACAAGTCCGGGTCGTTTGAACGTGCGAATGTTCGCTAGCATTCAGCGAACTTTACTTACCGAGTTTATTAAATCTATGAAACCCCCTATACTCGGTTGTCTGGAGAGCATTCCATACAATAGAAAATGCTGTCGGAGACGTAAGGATTGTTTCGCCTTTCGCCAGCGATAATCAAATTAAGAAGTATTTCATCAATGTCATCTTAGATGCAAACACCAAATAGTTAACCACCGCGTAAAATTCACAAAACGTGGTGAAACTGGCGAACTATTCATAAACTCGTCAGCTTTCACCATCAAACGCCTCACAAAGTTAACACTTCCCAAAGCTTCTTTAACAACGACTATTACTCAACCAATTTAGTGAGGAACTTGCAAACTTCGTTAATCTTTCACCGCCGTATGACAAACACGACTTATGAAAACAGTTGAGCCAGCCGCAGAGGTCTATATTCATTAGCTGGAGGCTTAGATTGATGTAACTCTTGCATGAGCTGTATTATGAGTAAATCACAATTACGTTAACTTCGTAATCACCGAAAATCTTGTTTTGACTTCAATAAAGTGACACGGTTTGTTATAATAAACGGAGAGAACTTTATACAACTATGGATTACTGTAAGCTTCTTTGTCTGAGTCTAGACTACGACATTACGCTATGTCATAGTTATTGGAGTCGGCTGCCTAATGTAGGGGATGTGACAAGGACGCCAGGTTTTATACACAACCATCTTACTTGGTTGTGATCCGGGTTTCCTCACAGTTCTTACAGTCAATTTTGTAGGAGGTACTTAGCTACTAAGACTATTAATTGGCATGCAAATGTTATACAAAATTTCAAAAAAAGATATAATAAACTCACTTAATTCTACAAACACATTATTTTCCAAAAAAAAATCAATTAATAATTGTATGTCATTCATAATTATTAATTGCAAATTGATATTAAAAAAATGATATAATTTATTTATACATTAAATTGCTTGTCATCAAAATATTATTTAATATTGTTATATGTTTTCCTTCACCGAAAGAGCACTAAGAAAATGTACTTAAGCTAGAAAACTTAAAAAAAAAATGCGCGTTGATACATCAATAAATCACTCTTATCTTTTATATATACAGAAGAATGTAGGTACAGTTAATTAACTTAAGTGCAAATGGTACATACATGATAAATAGTACACTAATTACGAATCAGTTAATCCACACACGGTAATTATTTCCGAAAGCAATCTTCGCCTTTCAAAGAGTTAATCTTTGTTTATAAATTGTAAAGGCTAATGAGAGTTTCGACTTCATTGTGAACGAGCGAGAATATTCCAAAGTTCAGAACTAATTTGAAATAAATCACGCCGAAATTCACAACATCATTTATTTATAAACGAAACATGTTAAAAGTTTGGGCGAAAGTTTAATGTTTGTCGTTGTAATTAAATTTTGGGAGCACGAATAGAACATTAAATAACATTAATCGTAGTTTGGGAAGTCGAAAAAATATGGGCATTAAAACAGACAAGTTATTTCTAATGAAAAGAAGAAAAGGTTTTAGAAGCCGTAGATTATTAATTGAGACGATCACACTCTTAACAAAAATCTGTCCGATATTCAATAGTCAATATTTTTATTTACAACCACTTTGAATATATTTTTGAATGATAATAATTTTTAGAATGATCCAGTCATTTAAGCTTAAATTAAATAAGAATCTCGGAATTCTAGATACCCATCTGTAAGTCTGTAAATACTTACGCGTTTTCGACCGGAGGCACCGGATGACCTGAAGTCCTGACTGATCCTGATCCTGTGCCCGCGCGCTTTCCACCCTCTATCTCGAAAACGGTTCACCGTGTAAAAAAATTCAAACAAAATTTGTAGAGAATTTTGTATTCTACATTATTAATAATAAATACAATTAGCAAAAAACCCATAAGAAATAAGATATTTACAAAAAACCGATTTTTGTGAGTTTTGACCTTGAAATGTAATAGTTGCGTACACCCTTCCATATGTAGGTTTTAAGACAACTTTTAGGGTGTCAATATACAAGTATTTACAGACTTATTGCTGGGTATATCTAATTCCGAGGTGAACTTACTATAATGAATGGACAAGAAATAATTACACTACAATAGTACACTTCCTGTAAAACTTAAATGCACCTCTGAAGTAGCTGCGCAGAACTTAGTTTTTAGGTATCGGCGGGGATATGTGTGCGGGGAACTGAGGGAGCGAACCATCCCTCTCGCTCACACTCGTTCATATCATGCACAGTTTCGCTCGCGCTACAGATATTTCTAGATTCTACCTGCGCAAGACTACAGAATGAAGTTCGCACGAGGCGCATTTCAGTTTTGCACGAACTGTAATACAATCTGTAAAACAAAATAATAACAACTGTCAAATTAAATAATAAATGTCAATTACTATGTCAATAAATAAGTTTTAAGACAGTAATGTCAATTTAAAAAAAAATCTTGCAATAATAACTCATTAAAAACATTACACAAAACAAATGGCATATTACGAACAACATACGTCATAATATTATAAGTAAATAAATTTCAAGTTTATTATATACAGGGTTAAAATAAGTCCTGTGAAAATAATGTTTATAGATAATAAGATAACTACATCAAATATATCATACATTGTTTGATAAATAGATAAATATAAATTATGTTTTAAAAGATTTGCACACCACATTGTGGTAGAATATGTTGGTATAATTCAAGACTTTTATTTTGTAACAACTTTTAACACACATGTTCGGCAAATAAATAAATTTCAAATTTCAATCATTAAAATAATCATTTGTCTTGTAATAAGCTTTGCTTAAATATTTTTGCTTTATACCTGTTTAAACTTAGACAGGCAAAGCAAGTACATGAATGTGAAGTTCCCAATATTAAGCATCTATTTCATTCTAATACAGCCAACTATCTCACTCTAATAAGGTAAATTCGGGAACATAAATATAGGTACAGGTATTTCTTAGCACTTCAGGTATGTAGATTTAAAATACGAGTACCTATATTCTTAGAAGAGACGACATATTATTTTGTTACTATTACATCATGACGTATTATTATTTTTTATGGAATAAGGAAGTGAACAAGCACAATGCTCTCCTGATGGTAAGAGACAACCGCAGCCTATAGACACCATAGATGAGTCCATAGTCGCTGTCCTATGGCCAGGTTGTTAGGCCTGGTGTGTAAGTCTTATCGGCCGGTAGTACGACATTGTCATTATGGCGGTAGAAATAGGCAAGGCGGGGGATACTACCGAGCGAGTTGCTGCACAGCACTCTACTACCAATGATCTTGCTGGCGATGACTAGTGGAAAGAATTCTACACAAACAACCCAGACCAGCACAGGGAACTTTTGCTCTAATACGCCTTTTTGGGACACAAATAAAAATAAATCAAGCACGAAGTTTCTGTTAATATCATAGGTGCATAAGCATGTACCTCTGCCCACGCCTTTGGGTACAGGGTGTGAAGATATTTTATTTTATGTATTAACTGGAAAGCACTGCTTCGAAAACACAAAAGCAGCGATGCACATGACATCTCTGATGTATTGCTATCAGAATAGTGCTTAGTCACTGTCTTAACACATGAAAAATAATGCGTTTTTAAACTATGTATGAGTATTTCTCAAAAAAACGGTACATCTTGGATTGGATCAAAAGTGTGCCTGGAAATAATTAAAAATTTCTATAAGATGTTTTAGTTATCCAAAAGTTAGTTATCCAAAAAAAACAACACAATTGTGCAGAGTGACTTTAACCCATAGGATAACGAAGAGTTATCAGTATAATCGTATTAATTAATGAATATTTAGATCTTTTTGAAATAGTGTTTTTCTACCTCTCATGCAAAAACCTAATTGCCGCCCTACCTAACTCGTGTGTTTTTACTTCATAAAATTCGATATGTAACGTAATTATTG
Source organism: Lasaia peninsularis (assembly GCA_018236625.1). Taxonomy (NCBI): domain Eukaryota; kingdom Metazoa; phylum Arthropoda; class Insecta; order Lepidoptera; family Riodinidae; genus Lasaia; species Lasaia peninsularis. The sequence goes on along the minus strand of DVZL01004589.1, from coordinate 566 downwards.
TTAACTTTTTTGTATTATCGTTCTACATTAATGATAGTTTCTGAATCACAATGATTTTCTATGGGGTTTCTTAATAAATAAACTATTTAATGCAAAAATACAAAATGAGTCGCATGAGTTTACTCTTTAGTTACGCTTTACTTCTACTAAACTATAATTTTTGAACTAAATCCATTATTTTTTTACATAGAAAACAATAGCTTCATTCCGATGGTTGTTGGCCAGATCCATTACGTTTATCGTAAAAATCAGTTAATACGTGTGTGTTTAGTGGTACTACTTTTTTGAGACAATAAATATTATAGCCTTTTCTCACAAAACAAAGTCTTCATTTACTTAGCTTTATTTTTTTTCGTGAGATATGAACATTTAATATGCTTACATAAATACAATATAAGCTTTTATCAAACCATTGACTTTTTATAACATCGTTTTGTCTAATATTTATTAAAATTTCGTACAGTATTTTATAAATTTCGTTACGTAACGAAAAAGTACAACATAAAGCTGAGTGTATAAAGTTACAAGTTACAGCCTGATTAAGCATAGTAATTATTACTAGATAC
>DVZL01004588.1:0-12764 GCA_018236625.1 Lasaia peninsularis | reverse complement strand
TGATGGTAAGAGACAACCGTGGCCTATAGACACCATAGATGTTGTAGGTGCGCCGCTGCCCTGTGGTCGGGGTGTTAGACCTTATGTGCAAGTCTACCGGCTACCCTACCCTCCAGACCGGAACACGACAATGTCATTATGGCGGCAAGAATAGGTAAGGAGGTGGATCCCTACCCGGGCGTTGCTGCACTTTACCACCAGTGAAAAGATAATAATGAAAGGCTGCTTTCTAACGCGAATACAATACCTACTGTAAGGAATAATTTTACGGTAATTATGTTTACATATAAGCGTATATAAGCGATGATTGTTTCTTATCAACAAAAAAGTCGATAGCTTAATCATTAGATTACAGTTGTGTTGAAACAATGATTGATATTCTTTTGAATTTGGATCTCTCTTTAGGATTACTGGATGATAGATTAACTGATAACCAAGACCTAACTACTGATATCGAAATAAATTCAGACATAAAAAAGGTTGTACAAAAAATTGAAGATATATCTGCCAATGAAAAAAAGTCTAGTCAAGAAGGTATTGTTCTTCAAGAGGACGTTGAAAAACTACACGCTCAGATCGCTGAGAGACTAGACGAATTAATCATAGCTTTAGCCAATACCCATAATGCGCATACATTTTTAAATATAAAAGGAATAAAAAGAGTCATCTCACCAAATATAAATACAAATTACCCACAAGTTAAAGGACGAATTCTAGCCATAATTAACACTTTGTTTGACGTAGTGCCCAATACTACCAATACCTTGATGCCTAAGTCTTTAGTGGATAAAATGATAGATGTTTTTGAAAATGACAATTTAGATTTTAAGGAAATATCATTAGATATTCTGTACCATTGGTTACCAAATAATCCAAAGTTACAAGCTCGTGTCATGAAATTAAAAGGTTTGGAAGCATTTTATCAGCAAATGTCTAAATTAGATATGAAAGTTAGTCTAAAGTTATTAAATTTATTTAATAAGATTTTACAAGAGCATATTGCGGCCCGTGAATTATCTAAAAATATAGAAGTTGATAACAATGTAAAATTATACCAAATGATGGGTTTGATCGAAAGAATGTCAACACCATATATATGTAATGGTTTTTTGAACGTTATAGAAATGATAACTTCAAAAGAAAACAGTTTACAAATACCAATTATTGAATTGATAAAAAACCTAAAGTCATTTTGTTTTGAAGTGTATAGAGGAAAGACGAAGGCAATTAATTTGTTTGATAATTTTTATAATATTCTTAGTAATGAAAAAGCTAATTCCTTAGATGAGTCACGTTTGAACATAACAAAAATAAAGGAAGATATACAGGAATATTTAAATAAACTTAAAGTAAACGTACGAAATGAATTTTAAGTTGTGTAATAGTTTTTTCAGTTGTAATAAGAGAAATGTGCTTTTTGTTTATTTGTAATCTTTTCCAAATACACATAGATTCTTACATTTTATTTATTATTTTTTACTATTGACGTTTGTATGTTAAAAATGACCTGTAAAAATCTTTAGGTACGCCTTCTACCAAAAATTATAAGTCTGATGTTTTATTTTAATACTTACCTCCTGGAGACGTGGAGAAAGCTATTATACTCAAATTAAAAGCTCTGTTTTTGTTTTTATGTTATAATGACAAAAAGCTCTATTTTTTGTCAAAACCTTCTGGTTTTCATAATTAAAAGAAACAAATAGGTACCTCCAAAGCGAAAGACACCAGGGATGTGTACGTTGCTAAGTAAGCGTTACCTATACAAATCGTCATCGTCATCATATCCGTAGGTACACCACAAAATATGTTAACTATCAGATAACATTGTTTCAAAAACTATACATATTTTTAAATACAAACTTTTTGAAAATAGTCGCTTAAAATTTAAAAAAAATCACCTTAATAGATATGGATCGCTGTGGTCTGAAATGAAGTTATTTTACTATTTCTTTTATTTATTATTTTTAAAACAACATTTTACATAACATACTATTAAGAATTCTAGGATAACGACTACTATCTTCGAGCTCCATCGTTACACATTAAAGTTATCATATATATACGTGTCTTCTCTTTTTGGTCTATTAGGTCTCACATGTTCGTACTTACGACCTTGTACGCCTGGGCAGATTTTCATAAATTCCGAAAAACCATGTACAACAAAAGCTTACAATTTTTTCCAGTTGGTGCCTATGGATTCGCGTCTATTTTTAATTTTCACTCTACCTTCAAAATAATATTACAAACAATAAATAGTAACATTGTTTTTTGATAACTTCGTAACTTTTTTAACAGTAGCAAAGTCAAAACCAGTAAAACGTGAGTGGTGCTCGTGTTCAGTAGATATGTGCTTATTCTCAATAGAAACGTAAATATGTTACGTTTTTCACATACAACTTACTTTTTAAGTGCATATTATTTACCTTGATATTCTGAGAATACATCCAGCAACGACTCCTTGTCTTTACTCCGACCCAAATATGCATAGCGACATGTATTGTCGGGTGACGGGTCGGATTATTCATGATGAAAATGATATGAAATCCCTTTTAAATATTTACTTTATTCTATATTTTAGTACCTATCTGTTGTTATGGCGGCAACAGAAATACATAATTTGTGAAAATTTCAACTGTTTCGCTATCACGGTTCATACATACAGCGGAATTTTGATAATAGGATCTCCTTTTTACCCTTAGGGTATGAAACCCTAAACGAAGATATTTTAATAAACACAGTTTTATTTATGAAGCTTCTTCGTCCGTTTCTATATCAGATAATATTGAGAGTCGCTATTTAAAATACCCACGGGTGTGACACAGAGCGACAGCCATCTGACCTCTTCAACCCAAAACATACATATATACGTAGCGATTGAAAAAAACAATCGGATACAACGATTATACATTTTTATTCTATTTTTCACCATAAGTACAGATAGCGATCAGTTAAAACTTATTATGTGTATATAATGGATAAATCCAAAACCTTACTTGTGGTTCTCGTATGGTTAGACATACACGTATTATTTGGTATCTACGAAAATAAAATAACTCAAGCAGTTTCGGTCGACTATTATGGCCACCGCAAATGATATTGACCTATTGTACAATTCTGGGGTCCTCACAATAGGGCTTTGTGGATATGTCAATTGATTTATAGATGACATTAGATATTGTTAATTGAATTTAATGTTCAATGTTATTGATTAAATCTGGAGTTTACACTCTTAACTAAAATCTGTCTCCAATATTGAACATCTATTTCATTCTCATAGGGCCGGCTATTTTACTCTCATAAGGCCGGCTCGTTTTGATTTTGTTAACTCCACAAAACTCGCAGAAAATGGAGTTTACCAATTTAAAATGAGTAAGCAATAAGTACTTAATAAAATATCTAATACTAAATAGGTAAATTAAAAAATGTATCAAAATATAAATTGTATAAAAAGGGTTATTGTAATAATATAGGGTTAAAAAACATGGGATTAACTGTCGAAGTAATACCTTATTTAAGATAGGTAGATATACCTATACTAATATAATTTTAGTTGTAGATAAGCGTAAATAAAATAAATAAAATTAAAAGCAAGAAAAAAATTTTTAGCAAAAGCTTTTATTATTTTTCGAGTTGCTCTCAACGAGCCCTTTTATTTGATACCCATAATGTAGATGTGAATTAAAAGTAATTATTCCGCCATCTTGGATGGACCCGCCATATTGGACTTTGAATGACGCCACATTATTTTGCGATTTGCTGTCAACAAGTTCTTTCATGTGATACCCATATTAAAGAAGTACCTACTTTAAAATAACTATTCCGCCATCTTGTTTGGCCCGCGATATTAGATTTAGAATGATGTCATGTACCTTATTGTGCATTGTCATCCAAACTAGACGTGTAGATTTACAAAATCTCAACTAAATCGGATAAAGATATCTAGGTTCAAAATTGAATTCTAAGATTCCACCCGAACATACCTACTTACATAGGTACATACATTGAAAGTTAAATAAAATCTTTTAAAAAAGGCAAGCCCCCTAAGTTTCTTTCGCCAGATCTTCTCAAGGAGTGGCCGTGTTCCGATCCGGTGGTAAATTTTAGAATTGTATAGAAGCGTCGCAATTACGGTTTTTATGGTATATGGTTAAATAAGATATTTTCTATTCTACTCATATTGGGGACAGATTTTCGTCACGAATTACCTTACCAAAATAAGTAGCTACCTTTAGCTTCATGATTTCAATAAATCTAGAAAATCTAGAAGATCAAATTCAAGTTCGTTTATTTGCTTTTAGTAGAGTTCACAGTTCTTATAATCAATTTTATGGTATGTAGGTACCTACTTAGCTACCAAGACCATTCATTTTCATGCAAATATACAAAATTTCAAAAAATATGAGAAATTATAATAAACTAAATTCTATCAAACCATTTTACAAACAAATTTCAATTTATAATTATATGTCATTCATAATTGTTAATTGCATATCCACACCTATTCAGAATGTCAATATATAAGTAATTAAAATGTCCTATTTGATACTGTAAAAAAATATATTAATAATTAAATAAATAAGTCACTGTTATATTAAATAATTGATATAAGTTATTTATATGTTACTGTAAAAGCACGAATCTATCCTGCCCTCCGAACTGTAACACAGCAATAATGTCGTTATGGTGGCAGGAATACAGTTAAGGAACAATGTCTATGAGGTCCGTTGTATCTTTAACTACCTACAAATTATTCGAGAAAGTAGGCATCTACGTATTTTTATTACGCTGTACATTGATAAATGAGTCAGTCAGTCACCTTTTCAAATTTTGAGATATTATTTGTGTAAATTGTTATAAGTTATTGATAAATTTCTGGACTTGTTGTAAAAATCTATTGTCATAAAATATTTTCGAATTTGAATTTCGAAATTAAAATAAAAGTAAATTATTCTATTAATACTTAGTTTAACTAATTTATCCATATTGTTTGTGTTTTCCAAAGTAGCATTAGTTATTCTGAAACAACTTATGGACTTAATAAAATTTGTAAAAACTATTAAAAGAATAGAACAATTAGACTAAGTTTTTTTTAAATATATAAGTATTTTTTATTTTACACGTTATGTAGGTAAAAGTATATATAACCTTTGTCAATACTATCAACCACAGACTCAATATCATTCAGCGGAACTTTGCCACATCATTAGCATGATGACAAATAGCTAGTTACTGCAAAACTCCGTGGGTGGCCATTTTGTACTTTTCCCGCGCATCCTTCCGGCTGTCACAGTTTCAACGAGGGTTAACGTCATTTCCTATAGCAATAATTTAAACATATTATATTGCAATAACGAATTCTTGCAAGTATAGCTGTTTTTAGCGGTTTCATCTGCGCAATTACCCAAGTTCAAGTTGGTTTAGTTCGTTTATTTGCTTTTAGTAGAGTTTACAGTTCTAACGGTCAATTTTATAGATGTAACTACTTATTTATAGATGTAACCTACTTAGTTACTAAGACCATTAATTGGCATTCAAATATTATACAAATTTTCAAAAAAATATATAACAAATTTACTTAGTTCTACCGACACATCATTACAAAAACAAACTTCAGTGTATAATTGTATGTCATTCGCATGTTCGCTATCCCCAGAGCTCGAACAAGATTATTAAAGGAGGCGCCACTGTTAGACTCACTGCGCACAAGCAAAATACCGATCTGTTCCACTTTACTTTGAGCGAATTCACTAGGAAATTTATGTTTGTATTACGTTATAATTATAGTAAAATGTCTTGTGTATTATATTGGGCGAGGATGCCTGTAATGATAGATATATGTTGATGATGACAGTTAAATAAATAAATATTGTAATTTTTTTTTCCGTTAACGTCAGTTTAAAAGGGTGTCGGATATTTTTCGGGATTTTATTATAAGTATCAACCATCATTGCACGACAGTTTTTTCTATTAAATGTTGTTCTGCCTGAAAGTGCTTCCAGCCTTGTGGGATCCCGAGATGTGTTCTTTACCTTCTTTAATTTTTTGAATAAATTTAAATGTTTTTCTAATAAATAAACCAGTTTCTAGAATGTACAATGAGGTAAGAGTTATTAATTTCAATGAATGAAACTTAGGCTTACAATATTCTAGCGGGGACGCGTTACATAGAACTCTAATGCATTTTTTTTGAGCGATGAAAACATATTCCGCTTTAGTCGAATTCGCGTAGTTGTCCCATAAAACAAGTCCGTACCTTAATATTCCACATAGGCATGTATACAGTGATTGCTGCCTTAAAACCTATTGTCATACGATTTTTTATGACATAAAATTTAACTTTTTAATTACTGATTCAGTTTTTGATTTACAATTAAGGTGTGTGGGACCTCAATATTGTTGTTGTTAAATTTCAAATATAATTTATCTTGTTCCTTTTTATAAATAAAGAAATATACAATTTTAATTTTTGCTAAATCTCTGTTAAATTATTTGAACTAAGCCATTATGTAATGTCGTCATTAGCGTGCTCTGCTCTATTTTTGTCTTTATCTGGTACAATGACCGTTATACCATCTGCGAAGATATAGCATTGGTGATTGGTGGCACTAGTTATATCATTAATATAGAGCAAAATTAAGAGCGGACCTTAAGGCACTCAGGCAGGTTGAATATTTAGATCGGCAGATTTTTTTTACGTTATTATCTTTTCTCGTAATTTCTACACACTGATATCGATTTTCGAGATAAGTTTTTACATATTTCAAAAATCCTTCAATTTATTTTCTGTCCACTATAAAATAAAAATCTAAAATATAGATAAATATTTTTTTTCCTTTTAGTCTACGAAAAATGGATTCTAAAATGCTATTTAAAATGGACTACTCAAAAAAACTTGCGTGGGAGTTCTTATTATAAAATGTGTATAGGTAAAGCCACAGAAGTACAAATGCTTAGTCCACTAAACAAATATAAAACGCAAGTCAAATCAATCACTTTTTTGGCGCGCAATGAAAAAATGGCGTCCATTCAAAACTGTCAAATATCAAAATCACGTAACCTGTCCCGGAACGAAACGAATTTGTACAAAAATCCTTGTACTCTAGAATTGCGTGAGAAATAATAAGTTTAAAGGTATGAATGACGATTATAACTTAATGGAGAGTGTAAATAATGTTGTTTGTAATAGCAGAGCCTTTTATTAGTGAACTCAATTCAAAGATTATGTTAGGGTGACCATTATTTCTGTATCCTACATAAAATGTTACAGTACCAATTATTATAAAAAATAGAGTACAAAATTAAGTTTGACCTTATTCATGTAAAAATATTTCTTTAAAATAAATTCTAAATTGTGATAGAGTTAATACAACTGCAGTTATAATGAAAGAGTAAAATAAAAAAATAATGGATATATAGGAGATATGTACTCACGCTATTTTGATTTCCTTTTGGTAATAGACGATTAAATATTCCACCATTTTAATCCAAAATCCGCAATAGCGGTTTTGTGCTATTGCGTAGTGTCCCATATCACTACAACATTAAAAACGTTTCTATATTATAATGAGAAAGTTTAAACAATATTTTTTCAATTCCAGTCTTGTCTGAAATTTAAAATCATGGTCATCCTAAATATTACCGAGAGTCAGGTAGTAAAAAATAACTAAACCATAGGCGTGAGGCACCTGACAAAAATTCCCATCGTCTGACCATTGAATGTAGACTAAGCCTTATTTATTACTACCATGCTTGTAACGCACCTCAAATTTAATGCTTAGCTTAGAAAATATCTTATTCATACAGACCAACCGGTACTTGCGCCTAAATACTTCAAAAATTTACCAGCGGATCTAAACTCTCCACTCACTGATAAAATCTGGCGAAAGACACTTAATCAGTAATGTTTATTACTAAAATTGCACTACGTAGGTACGTAACATACATCATAATTATTATAAGAGTAAAGAGACAAGTACAAAGAATAATAATTAATCCGAAGTATTTTTATTACTTACAGATTATAGTTATATAATATCAAAAAAAACTTTGTAATTTTTATTTTTCCAGTTTTGGGCCTAAACTCGTATTAACTAAGCGCCGTTTCTTTTTCAAAAACACCGTGACGGAGACTATATTTTGATAGTTTCCCGATAACTTCCTACTCCAGTTTGGATGAGTGACAATAAATGTATTCTTTAATTATTTCGAACAAAAGGATAGATAATTATGTAGTTATAGTTTTGGCTATAATTATTTAACTATCCCGTCGTCTACGTAAACATTATTTTATAAGTGAGAAAGTGAACAAGCATACGGCTCTCCTGATGATAAGAGATAACCGTGGGCTAATGTGGGGTAACCATAAATGTTATGGGTGTGTCGCTGTCCTGTGCCTGGGCTGTTAGGTCGCATATGCAAATCTGGCTATTATACCCATTGTCCCACACGAGGGCAGCCGAGGGCACTCGCTAGTTCAAGATTCGGCATGTCAAAAATAAAATGTTTGAATTTTGTATCATGTTTCTATATCATCAATATTTCTGGATTCATTCATGCCGTTACGGCCATTTTGGACAGCGTATAGGATTTTTTATCAGTTAAACCGATAAAAACGAGTGACATAATCGCCATTTATTAAAAAAACTTATCCGATGCGGGCAATAAATTTTGTATTCACCAAATTTGTATAACTCGTAGGCGGGTTGGCCCAAAAACATTTCTGAATCTAAAGTGTTAGTTTTTTCTTTAATTGTTGACCATTTTTATATCGACTCACGTGGGAATATTAAACTTCTGCTTTTCAACCGCTGTTACAATAAAAGAAAAAAAATATATATTTTACGTGAATTTTGTCTTTTTTAATTTCATTTTTTCTTTTTCAAACAGAAGGAGGTTTATGTGTTGTTGTTGGTACGCCGTACCTACGCGATTATTTCACCAATTGTAATGAGTTTTGGTGATTCTTGTTTTGTTATATGGTTTATACTTTAGAGCTAGATAGAACAGATTTAAATTTAGATTTAGATGTTTTTATTCACATTTATTTAAATTCAGATAGGCATACATAAAAGTATCTGGATGATCGAGCTTTGCTCGGTGTTTTTTTGTAGGTACATAATTTTTTTGAAATTATATTTTCTTATAGCTAAGCAAATTATGTACTGATGAAACATGAATAATATAAAAAGAGAAAAAAATAAAAGAAACATCGGCCCGAGATTTGAACCAGGGTTGGCTGCGTCGTAAGGCGCCTGATTTCCCGACCGAGGTTTTATTCAATGAAAACATGGTTTATAAATGAAACCTGAAAATAAAACCTAGCCAGATCGATTTATCATTCCCAAAAACCTTTAAATACAAATTTCAAGAAAATCGTTGGAGCCGTTTTCGAAATCGTTATATATAATATACAATACATACCTATATTATACAAGAATTAAAACATATTAAATAGATAGATGGATAGATAGATAGATAAATAGATAGATAATGGATTTTTCAAGTCCGGTGAAGTTGTACCAGCCACTCGGTTAGCAACAAGTTAGTCCGTATCAAAAAAAATGGATATTTATTTATGTAAACAAAGATACAAATAAGATAGCGAACGCTAAAGCACACCGGTCTCCTCGTGGTAAGAGACCAGCGTGGCATACAGACGGAATGTAGTATATGCATGTCTACTGGCTACCTTACCAGACCAGAACACGACAATGTCATTATGGAGGTAGGAATAGGGAAGACGGTGGATTGCAGGAATAGGTGAACGCGGGCGAGTTGCTGCACAACACTCTATTATCCAGCAGTCATGTTGCAAGTGACCAAGTTGACGTATGCTCGCCTCGAGCGTAGGGACGATTTGCCCATCAGGCAACAGGCGTCTTAACAGCCCGAACACCAGACAACCGACCCTACAACATCTATGGTGTCTATAAGCCACGACTGTCTCGTTCCATCAGGAGACATGCTTGTTTGTCCGCTTCTTATCAAACAAAATGACTTTTCCCACGCCTGTTATATTCGCCCTAGTTACGTAGATATTCGGAAGTCCGTGTCCCAGCAGGGGTCTAACAGTTACGACAAATTCTTCCGAGATAATTTGTAAGGCGAAATGTTGTCATTGCCGCCAGCAGGACATCTTTATACTTTAACGTCTGCTTTTAATTATTTCAATTCGATCTTTTGTGCAATTTTAAGGTAGACAGGCAAATTTAAGACATTATTTGGCATATACACAATATAAAATACTGGTATTTCATACCGGTGATATTTGTCCGTTTTCTTGCTTTCTAATCCCATAAAAATGTAGTTTCAGCCCTTACGATGTAAAAAAATAAAACAACAATTAAATTTATCTATACATATCTTAAACTGTAGCAGAGAGAGTTTTGTATATTAAGTGTTTTTTAAAAAAGGCCTAGGTGACTAAAAATATGGGCAGCAGAACCTATTTCGTTGGATAGAGAATTTCGCTGCTCGACTTAGTGCAGAACTATAATTGCATACAGGCCGTCGCAAAAATTGTGGACGAAGTTGCGGAAGCAGCTAGTCATACAAATAAATTATAAACATGGATATTTAATGTTGTTGATATGATAGATAAGTTAATTTGAGTATTTATTTAAGTAAATGTGGTGATTATGAAGCTACAGATATTCCTAACAAACATATATCTCAAATACGTGGTGTCGTTGACTCACTCTTCGATGGCCAACCTCTCTTTCTGCCTCTAAGTTGACGCAAACTTGTGGGAGTGTAATAGTTGGCACTACGAGAATTATGTAAATGTATGACATTGGATACTGCAGCTATGTTTCTATTTCCGGGTCTGGGTGTTTATTAAATTTATTCTTGTATCTATTTAAGTATTTAATATTAGTATCGTTGACTAACACCCATAACACAGACATATAATTTGCTTACTTTAGGGCTAGAATTTGTGTAATTTATTTTTTTATGTGATTAGACAACGAACAGGCACATGGGTCTCTTGATGATAAGATACAACCGTGGTCTGTAGCCACCGTAGATGTTCTGGAAACTTGCTGTTATGTGGTCGGGCTGTTAGACCTCATGTGCAAGTCTTCCGGCTACCGTACCCTCCGGGCCGGAATACGACAATGCCGTTATGGTGGTAGGAATAAGTAAGGCGGTAGATCCCTACCCGGGAGTTGCCGCACAGCACTCTACCACTAGTGGTCTGGTTGGAAGTGACCCATTTAGCCTAAGCTCACCTCTTGCGAGCTGACTGGTAGGTTCTATGCTACACAGGAAACCCAGATCAACAGGGGGTAGGTTATTTATTAATAATTTATGCAGAACTTTCTTAATTCAAAACTTGATGAACATCTTCTAAGGACATATAGCCGTGTGTATTTTAATTCTTATATTTATCCAATTTATTGCCTACCAATAAACATTCAAACGTTGAATCACAACAGAAATGATCAAAGATCATATTTATTTCTTTAAAATCTTTTGACGCAAGTGCGGTCTTTATCGCCGACACAATGAAAGTCAAAATATTTCACTGACACTAATTGTTCAAGTTAAATGGCTACCGGAAGTCCGTACTTCAATTTGTTTAGTATTACGGCAACACTTGCGTAAGTTCCGTAACAAAGGAGGGATGATGTATCGATTTCTCAGGGGTTTTTGTGATGGTATTGCCGAATTACTTTTTTAAAAATGGTTCCCTCTTAGTAATTATGATGTTTAAAATGTAGGTATATTATTATAATTACATAAATGATTCGAATTATTAATATTACTGCACTAGTTTTGTTATCTAATAATCTAAAATGCTAGACTGTTTTACTGGTGGGATAAAAAGTAGCCTGTAACATACTTCGGAACATAGGGTAGGTACCCGCTAGCTAAATTTTTATACAATTGGTTTGATAGTTTTGGCGTGAATGGCGGCCGTGTTACAATTTAAAAAATACAAAAAGGAAAAATTTTGTTCTGTGCCTAGACCTTTTTTTAAAGCTTTTATTTAAGTTTCAATGTATGCATGCGTGAATGCTAGCCCTTAACCACCTAGCATCTATTTTTGTCCTTTGACCAACTACACGCGGTCATGGATACCGCTCATAGAATAATGCGTTTGTTACGGAATCTAAGATGACAAATTAAAGTTCGATTGAATAAAGTACATATTATATCTACTTCATTGCTTTATTTTAGCATCACAAATGATTAACAGTAATATAAAAACTTTATGAAAATAGAAAAATACATATGAAATAACCATTATGGTACCAATCACTATACTAAGAAAACGAGATCTTTATCATTAGAAACTTAAATTTTTCACTTTTTTTTTATTTCTAATAATTTGAATAAATTAAAGACAAAATCAAAAAAAAACAACAGAAAATAAAAAATGAACTAAATTACAATGCCTAAACTTTTAAAAGTTAAGAGACATCAAATAAGGTACTAGAGACAATTAACGCCCACCTAACTTAAAATCGTTATATTTTGCGGAAATGCTTCTTAAACAGAAAAAAAAATTCGTTAATTATGTAAAACATATTTTCCCGATTCTAAGGATACAGTTATGAGAAATAATGATGGATAATTTTCATGGTAATATCAAAATTTTAAAACACTTTTTTTGGGCGTTATTAAAAATACTATGTTAATTAACGCCCGTTTAGTAAAAAAAATGTTAAACGCCTATCATGTTTACCATTGGAATTAGTTAATAATGAATTACATGGGTTATATATTGTTTTCTTTATTAAAAATAAAAAATATATAGA
>DVZL01004587.1:0-12765 GCA_018236625.1 Lasaia peninsularis | reverse complement strand
CTGATAAAATCTTGACCAGGCTATAATTAATTAAAAGTTAAAAGTGTTTTTTTTTTAATTTCACCCATTGATTTGGACGAAAAATAATATAATACTAACAGCAATTAGTACACAGCCTATAGAATATGCAAACTGAGGGTTGCCTATTTTTTTCCTGGCACAACGTTTGGGTTGCCAGGAGTTGTTTACTCCTTTTCTCGTTTCTGTTTCTCGTTTCTCGCTCGTAGTTATTTTCACCCATTTGTTTAATATATTAACCAAACCTAAAAATAAGCACTGTTTTATTGTGAATACGATGATACTGGGTCAACCCGTAAAAGTCTGTCCTGAATGACGGTTGCCGAATTTTAAAAAGTTAAATTATAATGCGACTGGACGTATATAATTGGGTATGCATTTAATTTTTACAATTTATTAAACAAATGATAAATGAATGATGTTTATTAACCTCTACATACCTTTCCGAGATATGGGCTTAAATATATTTGTTTATTTCACATTTTAAATAATACATTTACTCAATAAAGTGCGCCTAAAAACTTCTAAAGCTCTTCAAGTAGCACTCATTTATCTCAAGCTTCCTTCCTACTCTTGTACTCCTGGTTGCTCTTAATGGCCGCCATTTGTAATATAAATCGGCTATTTCGTAAAGTAATGCTCAACTAATAAATAACCTTTTGTGAACTGCTTGTTCGAATGGGATCATTTTACTGATTAGATTTACTTTCATTATACTTGGTTAGTCTGAGTCATAAACTGAAATCAATACTACACATCTACGTTGACTATATGTAAATTTTTTACTTGTCTATGGCAAATAAATATGGCTTGAAGATAATATTAGTGTGGTCCGTGCAAATTGGAATATATCTCTAAAGTAGTACTAGATAGTGGAGCCAGTCCAGTTATCTATACAAATATATAATAAATGAAATAGGAGTGTCGGTGTGTAATACTAAAATAACAGCATTTTACTAAATACATATGTATGTTCCCAAGGTACATATACCAACATAATATTTTTTAGAATTTTTCTTCGTCTGTCTGTTTGTCTTCTTGTATCCGCTAATCTCTGAAACGGCTGGACCAATTTTAATACGACTTCTATTGACACAAAGCTAATGTGAGGCAACTTTCATTATAGAAATGTATAAAATAAAATAATTAATTAAAAACGCGGATGAAGTCGCGGGCACAGCTAGTTAGTTAGTATTTTTTAATAGTAATAGTGTCAATTATATCAGTATCCTTATCAGTGCTTGTAAAATTAAGTGCTGTAAAAAGTGCAACCTGTTGGCTAAAGTGTAATTTAAAAATAATAATAATAAAATAGAATAGTACAAATGTGTGTTTTAAAGGAAAGAGTGTATAAATGAGATAATATTGGAGACGGCTACGTAATATAGATGATTCAACAAGGGCGTAAGTTTTTACACAGGCAACTGCCATCTGACCTCTGGCACTCACAAGGGAAACCCCATGAAGTTTTCTTTATCGTAAGAGCACTCGAAAAATGTACTTAAAAACTCATTGATGCATAGCAAGGTTCAAACCTAGACTACAAAATGAAAGTCCGAAGTGCGAACCGCTAGACAACCCTGACTTTAGTTTAAATGGAGGGAGGATTAATTGGACTAGCCAATAATAATTAATACATCTGGATAAATTATACAAAAAAATAAATTTGGAAAATCTGTTTTTAAAATTATAAAAACCACTTCTCCCTGAATGCATATGTGTGTATACATATATACTCGTACACGGTACATATACCAAAAATTTTTTTGGAAACGTTGTATATCTGTCTGTTTGTTCCAGCTAGTCTCTAGAACGACTAAACCAATTTTATGAGACTTTCACGAACAGTAAGGTAACACGCGAACGAAATCGCATATAAAATAAGTCAAATTTAGCAATGTTTTTAGGTATTCTTTATATCAAATCCGTCAACTGATTAACACAGGAAAGTAATAAACTTTTAAACACAGGTTGCACTAGTATAGAAACTGATTTGTTATTTTTGTCTGTCTATAACCCTTTAAATATTACCTCAAACAAGCCATCAGAAACGCCTCCAGCGACTCTTGGGCTATAAATATTTTGACGTAAATGAAGCTGCTGCTATAGTAAATACTGGAGTACACAAAGCCTTATAATTTCATAGTGCCGGCCGTTAAACACGAAAGTTGACTCAGCGATACGTAAACGTGTCAATTTCGAGAAATATCACCCAGCAATCCAAAACCAATATGAATTGTTACGTTTGTAGTATATATAAAGACCCTGTGGTCTAGTGGTACGCGCTTCGGACTTCCATTTCAGTAGTCCAGGTTCGAACCCCGCCATGTAACAAAGAGTGTTTTAACTTAAATACATTTTCTGAATATTCTTACATTGATGGAAAACATCGTGAGGGAACCCGGAGAACGGTGAATCTTCCAACTTGTGAACTTGATATTCTATTTTAAGTGATTTGATTGGTTAGTGAGCCAGTGGGTAACGTTGAAATATTTCATTAAGTGATTTGATTGGTTAATGTACCAGCGGGTAACAATGGTAACACTACATTCTTAACGCAATCCCATAATAGAGGTAACCATTTTTGTATTTTTCTATACACGTTATCGTGGGAGCTCGGTGAAATTCCATTATAGAAATAACTTATGAAAATTAGTTGCACTTTTCCACAAATTATTTTGTTATTTAAGCCAACCTTTAAATTATTTAACGTACAATGCTTAAACCTTTATTTTGTTTTATATTTAAAAAGAGCCAAGTCATTTGCCATGAGATTTAGTCTATTTGTACCCGCTAATCTATAAAACTGCTGGACCGATTTTGACTCTACTAGTCGCGGGCACAGCTAGTATAAAATAAGAACTTTAGTATAGAATAGAATAGAAAATATTTTATTATTAGACCTTACAAGTGGTTCTTGTGACGCGTCTATATCGTTCTCAAAAGTACCACCGGATCGGAACGAAACTAAGATTAAGATTTAAGATTCGGCGAAAGAAACTCAGGGAGCTTGTCTTTTTTCTTATTTTCTAAATACATACATTCCACATTCTACAGCAATAATAGATTGAAAGAGGAGCAATCAACCACAAGCATTTTTATCATCTACATATTCTGCAATATTATAATTACCTTTTTTATATAACTTAAAAACACATTTTTTATATTTATTTAAAGGTTTTGCATGGTCGGGAAGTTTATTGTAAAAACGTATACATTGGCCCATGAAGGAATTACATATTGGGATTTAACGAAGCGATCACAGAACCACAAAAACAAATTGGCCAAGTGCGAACCGGACTCACGCACGAAGGGCTCCGTACCATAATCTATAAAAACGGCAAAAAAATCACGTTTGTTGTATTGGAGTAGACTTTATATGTTTATTTTATTCTGTTTTTAGTATTTACTGTTATAGCGGCAACAGATATACATCATCTGTGAAAATTTCAACTTTCTATCACGATTAATAAGATAAAAGCTGGGGACAGATATACAGACAGACAGACGGACTTTGCTAGTCTTAGTAATAAGGTTTCGTTTTTACCCTTACGGAACCCTAATAAGATATAAATGTTGTGAGAATACCTATGTAAAGTCTTACTATAAAGAAACACTCGTATGTCTTGAATACAAGCTAGAAATAAGCTCTAAGTATTATTAAGATATAATAGATATGTTAATCCCCTTAATCAGAAATCTAAAACCAGCAACCCAGTCAAGGTATCATAAATTTGGCGTTCTTCGTGACAAAACCCCATTCTGTGTCTAACGAGCGTCGGTAACGGAGACTAGAATCTGAATGTATCTTTTATCAGTAAGTGCATTTCCTCTGGTTAAGAGAATACGCTAAACAAATCTAACTCAAAATCTGTTACTTGTTAATCTGTTTACAACTGGTTTAGTTAAGTGTTAGAAAATACTAGATTGCTAGCGAATACGGTTTTATGGTTGTAGGGATTCGAAAAAAAACCGGTCAAGTGCGAGTCGAACTCAAGCATGAGGGGTTTTCATAAAAATGAGAAACAATCACGTTTGTTTTATGGGAGCAACCTTTTATATGTTTATTATATTCCGATTTTAGTATATGTAAAAAATTTCAACTGTTACTATCACGGTTTATAAGATAGAGCCTGGTGACAGACAGACGGACAGCGAAGTCTTAATAATATTTAAAGTCGTAATAGAATTCCGTTTTTACCCTTTGGCTAAGGAAGCTTAATAAGACATTGATTTATAAGCGGTTTTTTAAACTATTTTCAAATTACTTCCAAGACGTATGTTTTATGATGTATGGCCGCCTCGTTGGCCGAGTGGCTAGCGTAAACACCTAACCATATCGACTAACTGTGAGGCTCGGGTTCGATTCCCGACGGGGACAGGCATTTGTGGGATGAACATAGATGTTTGTATTTCCGGGTCTGGGTGTTTATTACATTTTTATCATTGACTAATATCCATAACACAAGCATATATAATTTGCTTACTTTGGAGTTAGATCAATTTGTGTAATTTGTTCAGTAATATATTTTTTTATTTTCTGGTTAACTCTAAACACTTTATGTTATTTTGTGATCTATGTGTCAGGTTTGAAATGCAAGCGTCCTGGATTAAATAAAAATTTAAATTAAAAATAAAATTAAAAAATCAATACTGTCAACCCCATATCCCCGAAGAGGTAGGCAGATGCACGTGCATGCACTTATGCACGCGCAATTGCGTAATTGTAACAGGTGGCAATTCCGTCACCATATCGAGCAAAGATCCCAAGGCAGATTTTTCAGATAAAATGATCTTGACCTACCCAAAAATCAAAGTCGGACTACACTCGATAACAGGAGCAATTACTGTGATGATTATGAACTTCCTTGAATTGAATTAATAAATTTAGCCAGTGCAACAGAATAGGCACCTATACGTGTTCAGAGGATATATTTCCAACAGATAGCTAGCATTAATGTCGGTGCCTACATATTGTTTACTAGCTGTGGCGCGACTTAGTCGGTATTTAACTAAATAAAATTCTAAGCTATTCTTTATTACATCAGCTATCTGTCAGTGGAAGTCTCGTCCAAATTGGTCCAGCCGCTCAGAGATTATCGAGTACAAATAGATAGACATACAAAAATTCTAAAAAATACAATTTTGATATATATGTACTTCGTAAGCATACCGCTTTTTACTTAATACATAATATGTGTATTTAGTAAAAAGTGGTTATTTTAATATTACATTCAGACACTCCAATTTTATTTGTTTCGTATTGGTGTCTATTCTGCTGCAATGAATTTATTGACTTCAAAAATGGACGCAGTAGACAGAACGCTACTAGACATTTATGAATAGGTGCTGTTATATTCGTATAGTAACAAATGTTTACCGGGCCTTGTTGGGTACAGTTAGGTCAATTTAGCCGAGCACGGGCCGATATTGAGAGATCTCAATATGATCGAAACAAATTGTCTGCCGCTGCGCAGGCGCTGGCTTCGTGATCCATAAACAATGCTCCGCTTTTTGTATCAGAATCACCGAGATAAAAAACTGATTCGCCGGAATAGCGGCTGCTTTTTTGTGTCTCTCAATATCGTCATACCTATTCCGAATATACCATTCCTCTGTTTTCTAGTATTAAATATTAATGGGCCGGAATAGCGGCTTCTTTTTTGTGTCTCTCAATATCGTCACACCTATTCCGAATATACCATTCCTCTGTTTTCTAGTATTAAATATTAATGGGTCGGAATAGCGCTTTTTTTTGTGTCTCTCAATATCGTCATACCTATTCCGAATATACTATTCCTCTGTTTTCTAGTATTAAATAGTAATGGGCCGGAATAGCGCTTTTTTTTGTGTCTCTCAATATCGTCATACCTATTCCGATACTCGTACTATTCCTCTGTTTTCTAGTATTAAATATTAATGGGCCGGAATAGCGGCTTCTTTTTTGTGTCTCTCAATATCGTCATACCTACTCCGAATATACTATTCCTCTGTTTTCAAGTATTAAATTTTAATGGGATAGACAATGAACAAGAACATGGATCTCTGGTGGTAAGAGACAACCGTGATTTATAGACATCATAGATGTAGGTGCGTCGCTATCTGTGGTCGGGTTGTTAGACCGTATGTGCAAGTCAAAAACACGACAATGTCATTAAGGCGGCAGGAATAGGGAAGGGTAGAGTGCTGTGCAGCAACTCGCCCAACCCGGGCGAGTTGCTGCACAGCACTCTACCACCAGTTGTCATGTTAAAAGTGACCCAGTTAACTTATGCTCGCCTCTTACGAGCGACCTGGTAGGAAGGCAGATGGTCTATTCTACACAGGCGACCCGAACCAATAAGGGGGGAAAATCAATGAGAATGAGTTTATCATTAATGTATTTAGAAAATAAAAAAATGGTTGTCAAGGTGTAGT
Source organism: Lasaia peninsularis (assembly GCA_018236625.1). Classification (NCBI taxonomy): domain Eukaryota; kingdom Metazoa; phylum Arthropoda; class Insecta; order Lepidoptera; family Riodinidae; genus Lasaia; species Lasaia peninsularis. The sequence continues at coordinate 6,330 of DVZL01004587.1, read as the reverse complement.
CAGAATCGCGCACGAAGGGTATATCCATAAAAATGGCAAAAAAATCACGACTATTGTATGGAAGCTCCCCTCAAAATATATAACTATGTTTTAAGTATGTGTCGTTTTAGCGAATACATTAATACATTATCTGTAAAATTTCTATTGTTCAGCTAGCACGGTTCAGAAGATAAGGGCAAGACACACAGGCAGTGGAGTCTTAATAAGAGGATTTTTAACCTTTGGTTACGGAATCCTTAGAAAAACAAACCCTCAGTTTCTTTCGCCGGATCTTCTCAGCGAGTGGCCGCGTTCGAATCCAGTGATAAATTTTAGAATAAGTCTAAATAATTCACAATCATCATCACAAAAATCGCTTGTAAGGTCTATGTGAAATAAAACATTTTATACTGTCTATACAAATAAATAAAATTGGATTGTCTGTATGTAATATTAAAATAACAGCTTTTTACTAAATGCAAATGATTGTTTTGAATGTACATATAACAAAATAGTGAGTTTTAGAATTTTTGTTTGTCTGTCTGTCTATCTATTTGTACCCGCTAATTTTTGGAAAAAAAAACCGCGGACGAAGTGGCGGCCAGTATTCTATAAAAAGTATATTAAAAAAAAACTATTAATTTTTATTCGCTATTCAACCTGCAGCAGTTACTTGAATGTTATTAGTCTATGGTAGATAAACTTAAGTGGTTTAAAATAAAAAAAAGTAATAAGGTCTTGTAATAGGTTTTGTTTTTTAACGCATAAAGAATAGAATCAGTATTTTTTACAAGCGGCATACAGTTGCAGCTGTTTCTAAAAGCACGTGCTTGATCGACTATAATAATAATTACCAGTATGACCTACGGGATGATTATATTTATTCATTAAGAGTTTTATAATAAGTCATCAGAATCTATTGCTAATTGTATATAATGCAGATACTTTGTTAAAATAAACCCTGTGTTATTTATGTCCTTTTTGGAATAATTACTGTAATAATATTTACTGCAATTAGAAGAATTACTGTAATAATATTTACTCCTATATCATCGGATATAGAAACAGGATCAGAAGAGGACAATTTATTTCTGTCGTCTGTAAGCTATATTTATTTATTTAGAACTGGCTGTGTCCGCCACTTCGTACGTGTTTTTGTTTATTTTATACATTTCTAAAATATTTTTTTAAATATAAGCAGCCTAAGTTATTCGTTATTAAATTAGCTGTCTGCCAGTGAAAGTTCCGTCAAAAGCGGTCCAGCTGTTTCAGAGATTATCGGGTACCTACAGCTTGTGTTGTGTGGAATAAACCATCTGCCTCCTTACCAAGCAGCTCGTAAGAAGCAAACTTAGGTTAATTGGGTCACTATCAATAAGACAACTGGCGGTAGTGTTCTGTGCAGCAACTCACCCGGTTAGGGATCCATTCTACCTATTCTTGCCGCCATAATGACATTGTCGTGTTCCGGTTCAGAGGGTAGGTCCAGTAGACTTGCACATGAGGCCTAACACCCCGGCCACAGAACAGTGATGCACTTATAATCAGCAGCGTGAATTATTTTAATAATACAGACATCAAAGGGCAGACATTTTTCCGACTTATAATACTAATCGCGTAAAAACATACCCTCTTTTTAATGTAATCGGTTAAAAAGTCTATGTTCTTCCTCAAGGTCTACTCTATCTCTGTACAAAATGTTCGCGAGTTCGTCCGCGTTTGTCTGACAGTGAAAGTCCTGTCATAATCGGTACAGTCGTTTCAGGCATGAAATAGTACAAACAACAGACAGATAAAACATACTATTTTGGTATAATATGTACCTTGTAAACCTACATATGCATTTAGTAAAAAGCGGTGTGTTTAATATTACATACAGACACTGCAATTTTATTTATCTATATAGATTAATACTGTCTCTTCCATATCCTACACGTGCTCCAGATACGTCTAGTTTGACTGGACCTGATCAGACATTTCAACCGAAACTTCATTTTATATGTTGTTTATACCTTAATTATGTTGATTCGATCGCAACCTATATTACATTTGCATATCGCTTCTAACTATTAATAATCTATGCTTTTATAGCCCAAGAGCTACAGAGTAAAAAAACAAATAAATTTCGTTGCCAAGAAATCCTTGAAAAAGTAGACAGAGATACTACGACTACGCTAGGAAACCCGGAATTTAGGCCCGATACGACGATATACTTGCCACCAATTACACTATGAAATCTAATATCGTCGGCTAATCATAGATGCATATGTACCTCTGCCTTTTGTTTCAGGGATACAAGCGTTAAGATATTTATTTTATATTAATAACTAATACAACTATAACCATATATATGTGTGCCTAGTATGATTAAATACACAAAAACTTACACAAATAAGATAACTCATTCTTTGTGGTTTTGGCATGTTCAAATTAGCGTGTATATTTACGAAAAAATTTTATATCTACATTTCTTATCGAACATAATAAAATAATATTTAGAAAATTATACTATTAGATATTACGTCATATCTACATGACGGCAATTTTTTGTATATTGTTTTTTAAAAATCTACCAAAAAGGAGATTACATTACTGAATGTTTATTTTTTAAGGTAGTTACCGTACCGAAAGGGTATAAATAGACCCCTATTACTAAACTGCAACTAAGGAAATCTAGTAATTAATAAACCGTAAGTGATTTTTATATTTGTTTTTTCGTAAAATTCCGGGTTAATGAAAAACTGAATGATCATTCTTATTTATCTGTATTTATTAAAAAAGTATTTAAAAAATAATGAAGAACTCTTGGACTATAAATTGTAAAATCAACCAGTGACAAGAAGCTCAGATTAGCATATAGATCAGATTATTTAACACTTTTATGTTTTAATATTGAAAGATACTTGATTGCTTTTTTAAATAATGTTTTAAATTAAAATTATAGTTGTTGACTTCGTAAATGACTGTTTTATCTGATTAGAAATTTAGAACCTCGGTGGCCTTGTGGTACGCGCTTGGGACTTCCATTTCGATAGTCCAAGTTCGAAACTCGTCATGTACCAATGAGTTTTTCCTAACTTATGTACATTTTCCGACTACTCTTACTGTGAAGGAAAACCTGGATTCATTGAATTCGATCTAATCTAGATTTAGGTTAGATGGCAGTCGCTTTGTGTGATAACTGGTCTCCTCGTCAAATCCCTTAGATTATGTAGCCGACCTCGATAACATCTGATATTATACGAGATAAGGCTAACACGGTGAAGATCTACTATAGAGAAAATACAAAAGAAAAAAGTTTTATAAGTACATATTTATAAAAAATTTTTCATTATATTTTTTCCGTGTCTTGGTTCCGTATCTTCAAAGGCGTAGGAGGTACTTACAAATGTAAAGGAATTAGAAATGAAAATGGTCGTACCCATTCATAATATAATATCATGTAGAAAGACAAAATAACAAAAATACCTTCCCATAATAGTTTTTAGTTTAGGTATATATTTCAAAATTTTATATTATGTACCGGGCCCGGCGTCGCACGGTTAGTTTGTAGTTAACATAATGACAGCAGCGCCACCTACCGGGTTCAATTATATTTGTAAATCATCCAGAAAACCATCGAAATACCATATAAAATTTCAACCTAATCGGTTTAGCCAATAAGAAGTTATGTGAAATAGATAAGTGAGGAAAGATAATTTTTACTACCCGTTTTCCCATTACCAGTTTTACCGTAGGAATAAAGCATTTCCCCGCGGTAAAAAGTAGCCTATGTTCATCAAGGATAATGTCGGCTTATAATGATAAAAGAATTTTTCAAATCGATCCAGTAGTTTCGGAGACTATTCAATTCAAACAAACAATAAAATCTTTCCTCTTTATAATATTAGAATAGATGTCGTCATGCCTGTATCTCCGAGGTGGGTAGAGGTACATATGCATCCACCATTGGCCGACGGTATTAGGTCCCATGATGTGACAGGTGGCAAGTCCTTCGCTATATCGGGCACAAATCCCGGGCTACCTCACGATGTTTTCCTTCTAAATGAAATATGCTTTACACAACAATACCTCGAGACATTAAACAATACTTATCTCTATAAATCAAAATCGTGGTACAAACTCGTAAAATTATAAGAAGTTTATAGGTTTATGACAGGATGATTAGGATCATTGGGTTTTATTAAACACGCGGCTGCTGGCGTCTTGATCACGAAGTGGTCGTCGAAATATCTGATACCCGCCATAAATCAATGGCGGGATAATGGCCCGTTGAATATCATATTTAGTACACTTTGTGTTTAATCAGTAAATAGCGGTAGCCTCGATGGCTTATTGGTTAGCGGTAGTCCAGGTTCGAACTTCATCAATGAGTTTTTCTAACTTAAGTACATTTTACTGTGAAAGATAATATCCTCTAGAAACCTGACGATATTAGGTCCTATGATGTGTCAGGTGGCAAATACGTCATTGGACACAAATTCAATCCTTCATTTCAGATAAACTGAAAAAATCTCACTAAACAAGTTACCCTACCCGGAATCAGAACCCAGTACCTCATCATCATCAAAATTGACTATGATTTTAATATATTTTACGTTTAATATATTTCGTTGGAATCTTCTATAATATTTCAATATACAAATAAATAAAATTGGAGTGTCTGTGTGTAATATTAAAATACCCGCTTTTTACTAAATTCATATTTAACATACAAGATACATATTTTTGTCGGTATGTTTAAAACCGCAAATCTTTGAAACGGCTGGACCGATCTTGCAGACCGCTGATGTAATAAGGACTACTCCTTAGACTACTTATATTTAGTTAAATAAAACCGCGAAAGAGGTCGCGGGCACAGCTAATATCATATAAAATAAAATATTCCACAGATAATCAAACTTGAAGAGCCGTTAAATTATAATGTTGTAATGTCTGTTTGTATTTTTCAGATACCCATCGCATCGACTTGGTGAGTTCATATTTCACGACCTATCAGATGTTAACAAATGAACCAGTTGCAAGAGAACAGTGAACAGTAATTACATTAACAATACGTGCATAAATCATAAACAATAAACCGTTAAAATACCAATGATAAGCTCGGTTACTTGCGATGACCGACCGGATAGCGAGCAACCTGCTGCAGTGAGCTTCACGGTAGAGCTTTCGTGCTTTAGTATCGACGAGACTTGCCTTATGTTTAAGCTTTACACACGTAAACGTTAATTAACGTAGAGCTTTATTAATGTTTTTATAATTTATAATAAAATTATCATGTTGCTTTCAATACCCTCAATTTTTGAGATTTTGTTAAATTAATATTTTTATTATTGGATTAGCTCTTCCCGCGACGTCGTTCACATTTTTATTTAATTATTTATATACCCCACGCGGGGCTGCGTCGCGTTCAAATGACGCATTTCGAGCCTAAACTGAACCCCATTTAATATCAGTTCGATATCGTACCAGAGCTCTTTTTAAAATGATACATATGACGTGATTGACATAAATTGACATAAATTGACATAACTTTTTTATTTGTTAACCGATTTAAATGAAATAAACAGTAAATGTTAAAAGAAGACCATCACAACATATATCTGAAAACTAAAAAAAAAAAGACTAACGTGCACACACTTACAGACAAACAGATAAAGTAAAGAAAACATTGCTTTGGGTTCTCTTGCGTATATAAAATAGGTGTCCATTATTTTTTTTAAATAAATTTTCCATGTACTGACAGCAATCATTTACAATTTTATTATATGTATGGATTGTGGACTTCCATAAAGCATGATTTATGGTAAATTATACATACTTAATTGGTAAAGCACATTTACCATAATTGGTTTATTTATTTTTTTGTTATGAATTACAACAGTAATTATTTTATATGTTAAATTATTAGAATTTTAAATTAAAACTAATGAAAGCTATTCATTGAGGTTACACTTGTTATTACAGCAGAAAAGTTAAAAAATCCCTAAAAGTTAACTTTTAAATTAAATATTTTGATTTTATTAAGCAACTATATAAATATATTAATAGCTAGCTATGCCCGCAACTACACCCGCGTTTTTGAATTTAACTAAATAAAATTAGCCTAAGCTACTTTTTATCACGTCAGCTATCTGCCAATAAAAGTCTCTTCAAATTCGGTCCAGCTATTTCAAATATTAGTGGGAACAAACAGACAAAAACTCTAAAAATATTATTTAGTTGTATGTACCTTGTAAACAAACATACGATATACATTTAATAAAAAGCAGTTATTAATACGCTTTTATTAGCTTGGGTTGTACGTATGTATGTATGTAGCGGAATCTTTAAGCTTGATTTTCGCCAAGT
>DVZL01004586.1:0-12767 GCA_018236625.1 Lasaia peninsularis | reverse complement strand
TCTAATATTATTTGACAACTATCGTTTGTGCTTCGTGGTACGGGGACGCGCCGATCTCGGGGAATGCAAAATTTCGGTTCGCTATTTCGAAATAAGCGTCTTTCGAGTTTTGAATACGCACGAATATGTTTCATTGCTTTATTAAAATTGCGGATTTTGTTGTATTATTAATTTTGTTATTTTTTCATTATCATTTTGTTGCTGTTATTACTTTTGTTAATTATTGCCTCAATTTTATCGTGTTTGTTATTTGTTATTGTTTATTTATGTATAATGGAATAGAAGAATAGTAATAATATAATTATTATTTCTATTTCTATCCGTATTTTTCTACGGATGCTTGAAGCAATTCCTTTACTAATAATTTATTAAATAATTAAAAAAATAAATACTTTTTTCCTTTGACCCAAATGTTGGGAACTTCTGAACATTTGTTTACATAATTTATGCCTTCTCATGACAGATAGTATACTAACTGTACCCGGTGCGCGTTGCTACACCAACAACTCCAGCGTCACCTTTTGGCGAGTGACATCGATGAGCATATCATACAAACCTTCTCCGTGAAAAAATACATATATATATACCAATTTTCATTATAATCGGTCCAGTGGTTTTTGAGTTCATTTATGACATACAGACAAACATTCATTTTTATACATTAAAAAAATGTGTGGGCAGAATGTATTGAGTGCCAAATGTAAAGATCCCTACACAACTACTTACCTAGCTTCCTCCACATTTCGTTATACAAACACGCCGGTTTCGGAGACTCTTGACATCACTCCCGGATAATACACGAGCGATTTGGTCGTAGAATGTCAACCTAAGTCTCCCCGGGTACCTACATCCATTCACATCTCTGTATATATGTTTTGTCAACCTTTCATTGTTTCTACATGACCGAACCATCGGAGCATGTCCTTTTTCATTTTTATACCAAAAACTTTCTTTCAATTCAACTCTTTCTCTGATCCTTTAGGAAGACTCTCGTAAATTTATTTATTGAATAGTTTAATTTTATTTAATTACGTGTGTTCTTTGGAAATATTAAAATACACTCAACTTATCAATTCTTTGAAAACATTTAAACAGTTTAAAATCCATAGCCATTCGAATGATAAAATACAACTTTAATAATATCTTCATTACTGTGTTTCCATTGAGTATGTGCATCTTAAGTAGACAATACATTTTAATGTCGTAATGAAATCTTTTACAGAGCGTCTAATGTGTTTGCATTGTTCAACACATCTAAGACGATTATAGTCGTACGCCTGCGTTTTATTGCGGGGTTTATAATAACAAGGCATTTTAAGCCTCCAAGGCTCTGTGCCACTTAATTGTATGAATTAATTACTTGCTTCTTACTCCGAGTATCACGGAAGCAGACTTTCATAGATACACCTACTTGTGAAGAAATAGAATATAGGAAATATCCAGGATTTGATTGTTCAAATGAGGAGTGGTTTTAAATTTAGCCGTATCAAGCACAATCTCAGAATCGTTATGTTTTTCAGATAAACTGAAAGAGCTCATAAGCCTGATTCCCTGCCCGGTAATCGGATTCCCTTGTCCGTGAAACTCCAACGCCAACTGCGCTCAATCATAGAGGATGTTGAGAAATTAATAGACTCATACATATAGCTAGTCGTTTTTTTGTATAATGAACAACAATGAATCTTGGTTTCTCCGCTATGTTGGCTGATCAGATAGAAGTCTCAGAAACCCAGTGGATGATTATAAAAATGAGATATCATCAGACATATTTCCTGATGATAATTAACACATGTACCTACCGAAGCTATGAGCTGTCAAAAAGACTTGGTTGCTTTGAGTAATCTAAGCTTAAGATTCTGGTGTTCAGTAAGTTTATCAGGTGGCCTACACTTCACAATTGAAAATAAACATTAGCGAGTATTGAAATTATCGTTGGAGGAAAATCGATAATGCCGTTTCTAATTTTATTGTTTCTTTTTTACGCATCCGTATATACTTTTTTCTGTTGGTCCAAAGGTTGGCTGATAGAGAATGCTACATGCACTAAGCTTGCCTATTGTATAACATATCCATGATATGAAAAAAAAGATTAAATAATTATACTATAGCTACTCATGGTCATAGTTTTAGAGAAAATCGACGATTCTCTTGCTATGCCAATACAAATCGTAATTTATATCGAAGTATACCACGGTCCTTGTAAAAGGATTTGTTCTTGCGTGTTTTATTGACACAAAGATGTATGACTGTTTATTTAATCTCGGTGGGTAAATACACAACAACATCCTAACAGAATCCACGAGTTCAAAAGTAGATCGCAAATAGTAGGCGAGTGGAAACTCAACGTGTTCATAAATTATTTTTATAGTGTTTTCGTTGAAAGTCAACCCCGGCCCGGTTTGGCCACAAGCCAACTAGCGAAAGTTGTGCTAGCCTGCCGATTTGTTTATTTGGCCGTCCCGAAACCTGTGCCAAAACGTGAGGGAATGGAAAGTGGAGGTTTGATAAACAAATAAACATTACAGGAACGGCCAAATTTTACGTAGCGAGAGTCGGTTAAATTGGGATATCTCGGCAAATATACTTGTTTAGCGTTCGATGAGATGTTTGCAAGTTTGTGGGTTGACTGTCTGTGCTTGTGTATCTTGAATGGAGGAGTTCGTACCCGTGGAACGACTGGGATTCTAAGGATCTGCTTTATGAATTTCAATTTTAGCTTAGTGGTTTTTAGGACTATCACTAAGACTCCGCTGTCCGTCTGTCGTTCTTTCACCAGACTGTACCTCATAAACCTTGATAGATAGTTCGAATAAACATTTTCACAGATGATGTATTTCTATTGCATATATAACAAGAAATACTAAAAACACCCCATGGTGATCCTCCCATTCCATAAATGTGATTTTTATAGATAATGGTACAGAACCCCACATCCGCGAGTTATACTCGCGCTTGGCCGGTTTTTTCTATTTAAACTTTTGTTGTGAATGCTCTTACGTTAACGTATGTAATATTGGGTAATTTTTTTCTTTGTAATTCTAATCCACTGCCTTACCTATTACTGTCGCCATAATGATATTGTCGTGTTCCTATCCGAAGTAGCCGATACACTTGTACATAAGGCACACTATAACACCTATGGTTGTCTCTTACCATCAAGAGACGCATGTGCCTGTTTTCTATCTAATCTCATAAAATAACACTCGAATTTTGATCCAGGCGATCACTAGGAAGTGTGCAAGAAGCGCAAAAATGGTGACACAAAACCTGCCGACTTATCAGCAGCGTCATGACCTACTTGTGTATAGTTATCCCTCGACTTAAAGGTCGAATAAGGAAGAGATGCAATGCGATAAGAACGCCCTCGCCAGCCTTAAGGTTTTCTATCGTTTCTGTTATTTACTTCGACACTAAAGTATATAACAGAATAAAATGAAATCTTCAAGTGTCTGCATGTAATATTAAAATAACCGCTTTTTACTAATGCATAATATAGGTATGTATGTTTACAAAGTAGATATTCCAAAATAAAGTATATCTGGTATATTTGTTTATACCCACTAATCTCGGAAACGGCTGGACCGGTTTTGACAGGACTTTCAATGGCAGACAGCTGATGTAATAAGGAATAGCTTAGGGTAATTTAATTAAAGATTTTGTTTTAGAAACTATAAATATTTTTATGTATCAATATTATTGACTAGCTCTTATAACACAAGCATATAATTTGCTTACTTTGAGAACACATTTGTACAATTGGTCCAGGAATATTTATTTATTTTAATAAGTACGTTGACGCCTATTATCTTCGAAAGAATAGGCAGAGGTATGCTAGTATAGCCATGACTAGTAAGTCCATTAGATATACTAGCACACCCTAGCTTGGCCAAGACACTAGGGCTCATGATGTGATAGGTGGCCAGCCTAACGACACTTCAGGCACATTCTAATCCCAGGTAATGTATATTTTATTCAATTATTATTATCGTCAATAAATTTTGAATATTAAAAACACTTGTAATAAAATTACGCAAAAAATAATATGATTTTGATTATACGTCCCGTCACTTAGAAAATCGTTTCGGAGAGCGGCAATATACGTTGAACTCTGTTAGGTCAATTATTAATAATTTCAGAACACGCCCAAAGCAATTTACTGCTTAATAAGTGAAACAAGCAAACCTCATTAAAATCGCAACTCCACTTCGGCTTCATTTAAGGGCTCCCCCAACCACAATAGACAAATTGCTCAATTACAAATAATTCTCATGCGAAATGGGGTTAGAGAATGAATAAGACATCCACGGCACTAAAGTGACATGTCGTAAATAACACAACAATGTAGGCAGAGGTGTGCCCGTCGTCCTCTAAACAGAAGTTATGGTGTTAAGTAATGGCTTGCCTTATATGCTTAGGGCGTACACCTAAGGCTTTATACGACCATAAAGTCGCTGTCTGCTTCACAACATATCCTGCCTTGGCAAATGAGATATTGAGCCGTAAACGTTTTTACGTTACCTAAGCTTGGAATTATACGTGTCCGTAGATTAACGCGCTGGAATGTAGGTTTAATAAATTGTGTCGTCACCAGAGGGCGTTATTTTATATACCTGATTCTAGAAGGTTCTCGTAATAAAACACGACTATAGTATTTCATATTGTTAATAAAATCTGTGGAGCTTACAACTTTTTGTGTAGTTTTTTTTAATTAGGTCTCGTTATATCAAAGTCACGGTTAATTTTTGCTTGATTGTTAATAATTGGATGATCTGTAAGTATTGTAGAGATCTTTGTTTATTTAGTATATACGCCTAAATTTCCAGTTAAATCGTCAGAGGGCGTTAGTTTATGACTATGATGATGATTTAGTGTTAAATACTTCACATAATAATACACTTTTATACTCAATTGGTAATAAAATCTGTTGGTGGGTAAAACTAATATTTTAAATTTTACGCCGTTATCTCCACACACTATAAAACAAAGTTGCTTACATTACTGCCTGCCCCAATGTAAGCTTAGATATTTAAAACTACCCAACATATTTAGTTTGCAAGATTTTTAACAGATAGAGTGTTTCATGAGGAGGGTTTATATGTACCAGTGGTGGCACGGTGGCCGAAAATCGAACATAATTAATTTTAATTTTGAGATAATTTAATTAACGATTTATTATTTTTGTGTTAAAACTTATTATATTCGGATGTCGAAAGGTCGTTATATTCGGAAATATGACACCTTAAAAAACATTAAATGACAAACAAAGCAATTTGAGAACAGAGTATGTTCCGTGTCATTATCACAACATATCTTATTCTGAGTAAGCAATACATTGCCCGGGATTGGAATGTGCCCGAAGTAGCGATAGGCTTGCTACCTATCACATCAGAGCCCTTGTACCTTGACTAATCGTGAGTATTCAAGTATATCTACTGGACTATAATATCTATATAGTATATCTACGGGTATATCTAACCACGAGTTATTGATATACTAGCACCCCTCCGCCTACTCTCGAGTATTATAGGCGTGAAGGTACTTTATATATCAAGTAACCCTTATATTGCACACAGTCCATCCTCAGCTTCTATAGAAGAATAGTAATTCATTATTTTTAAAAATTGTGAATTTCTCCTTCCATTTACATAGCCTTCAGAGCTACGTTATTATTTATACCATTTGACTAGTATTATAATATTTGAAAAACTTAATACAACGAGGAAACAATACAAGAGTATTCTTAAATTATTTATTATTCATAAGTAGATTTTCATTGTAGAATCAGTAGAGCTCCGACTCACGCAATGATTAGAAGCTACAACAATGCCACTCGTAATAGAATGTTAAATTAATAAAATTAAACCCGAAATAATATTACGCCATACATAATTTTAACCAAATTCTGGCAATAATCAAAGCGATGGGATGGCTTTGATTAACGTAGAACGATATTAATAGCTTTTGTTCGAAAGCTCAATGTTTCAATCTCAGTTGTTTGCCCCTGTTTATTGGGGAAAACATAGAATTCGTGGCCTTATTGAACCTAAAGTCCATTTACGAAACACAAGGTTTCAGTTTTAACTTTTGCTTTCACATTATGTAACTAACAGTTTAAACTTCTATGAGACAATGTTTTTCTCTGCATTGCTTCTGAATTATTTGAAAAGGAAACTAAGTTAAAATGATGATTAATGATATTAAACAAAGTGTAAAGATTGTTATCTTGTATTATGATCGTAGGAGGGTTAATATTCATGCTTAATGCTGCCAACTAACCACGAGGCTTGAGTTCGAATCCAGAAAGAAAAGGCGTTGTTGTATTGCCAGTTGACCTAACTGGCAAATTTATTATATTTATTTATTTACTAACTGTGGCCGTAGTTTCATCCGCGTTTTTATTTAAATTATTTATTTTATACGTTTCTACAATAAGTCGAAAATAAAAGAAGCCCAAGCCGTTCCTTATTACATTAGCTGTTGGCCAGTGAAAGTCCCGTCGAAATCGGTACAGGCGTTTCAGAGATTAGCTGATACAAACAAACGGATAGATAGACAGACAGACAAAAATTCTAAAAAAATTGTTTTGGTATATAAACCTTATAAATATACATAGTATGCACTTAGGAAAAACCGATTATTTTATTTATTTGTATAGATTTATAACATATATATATATTAGTGTATTTGACATACATCCATAACACAAAATTACTATAATTAACTTACAATAGTATAGAGCTTAGTATTGAGACTGATAGAGGGAACGTAGCGAACGTGGTCCCAGTTTGACGCACGAGGTCTCGAGCAGGGCAACTTGTTCTTATGAGTTTTTCAATTCATCTGAAAAATATTACGTTCCATGACATTAAATTTGTCCCCGATGTGGTGAGAGACTTATATCGTTGACTAACTGTGAGTGCATATATACTTACTCTTCGGGATTAAGGATGTGACGACATTTATTATTTTTAGAGTTCCTTACCCTACGGGTGTAAAACTGTCTACAGACCTCCACTGTCCATCTGCCTAAACGTCTGTCACCAGAATTTATCTCGCGAATCAATGATGATTAGCTATCAAGCTAGGCAGATGAAATTTTCAAAAATGAGATATTTCTATTCCGGCTATAACAACAAATACTAAAAACATAATAAACGAAATATCCTTCATATATTATGCACTCCCATAGATTTTTTTTTTCATTTCATTTAAAATTTTTTTTCGTTTTTTTGATAACCGGCGTTTTTTCTTTATATCCGAAAAGTAAACGCTTGATTCTACGAAATATCTGTAGATAATGCAAATACCACTTAAAAATTTCAATTATTTTTTCTACAACAAACCAATAAATATGAGAATGAAGACTTAGAGCATTAATTAACTCCCAAATTTGATGCGCCCACTTCAGTGACGCTGAAACTAAACAAACGGCTTTACCGGCTATGTAAATGGCGGGGCCGCTGGACTCTGGGATTAAGTTATAAGTGACCAGCGGCTGGCCGTCCTGAGCTGTGATAGACGAATGTGAATGCGACTGAGCAAGGATTGTTTGCTTCGCTTGGATTAATCTTTTGAAAGTTCATAATCAACGTTGTGTTTCAATGTTATGAAAAATCATAATAATTATTATTCAGAAGCAGGAAATAATGTCTTATTATGATTGGGCGGAATAACGGCTTACGACTTCAAATAATACTTCTAAGACACTTGGCTACCCCATTTGTATCTAGTTCACAATGAAATTGTAACAATTACTGAAATGATCACCTTTGCGGTGTAACAGTCGGGTTGTCGCCTGTTAAGAGCGTTAACCGCATAGGGTCCCGGGTTCAGTTCCCAGGTCGGAAAACTTTTCTTAAATGTTTTTCAGATTAGGCTTGCCACCAATCACATTATGGGCCCTAGTACCTTGGCTAATCGTGGGTGTTCTAGTATATCTACTGAAGTCACAAGTCGTGGATGTACTTAAAGTGGTAAGCAGAAGTGCAGCTTACCACTTCGGGGATAATAGGCGTGAAGGTACTTTTTACCGAAATAATGACGTTATGATAAATACAGACAAAATCAGTTTTTTTTTAAATGAAATGAAATGAAATGAAATGACATTTTTTTAATATTATTATAAATTTTTTTTTTTAATATTTCAAATAAACTCCCGTTTAACCGACAATAGTAAATTATTAAATGAGCATTTCTTGTATAATTATTTATTTTTCAACATAATATAGTAATTTTTAAAGGGTCAACCTTGGCCCATTTACACCAAAATATCAATGTAAATATGTAATAATGGGGTTTAAAGGTTAAAGCTTCAATCAAATTTAAGTTAATAATATGTTTAAGCAAAGAATAAAGAATTGATAAACTTTTTGATAATTTGAAAAAATTGAAATTGAACTATATCGGTTATTAACGGGATATTAATAAAAAAGTTGTAAAAATACCTTGTACCTTGGCTAATTGTGAGTGTGTTCTTGTATATCTACTGGACTTAGGAGTAGTGGATATACTAGCACATCTCTGCGGACCCCTTCGGGTATAATAGGCGTGAAGGTACTTTTTCTTAAGTTTTTAAAAAAAATAAGTGTAGACAAAAAATAATTTCCACATAAACTTTATGAAACACAATGCTATATTTTGATTTTATTCGGTGACACGAATTTTCTATTGAGAAGGAAACATGCAAAATCAACCATTTCTTTATATATACTATATATTCTAGAGACTAGGTAACGTAGGTATAATAAAAATGAAAAAAGCCCTCGTGGGTGATGAGAAAATGTTTTTATTTTTTTATATTTCATCTGAAATAAGTTTCCGCGATGTCCCAACGTAATTCCACCTGTACCATTAGTGTTATTTTGACAGGACACTGCAGGCGACACACGTCCGTCATAAGGACACACCGCAAACACATTACGACTGTATTTGTGTGGCGAAGATTTGGAGCGTATTTATTTTTCGCACGCTCCACCCCCGCGACACTCGTGTTGTTTGCACACCCTCAGTTTGTGTACATGTACCCACTGGGGCGGCCATGGCGTTCTGATTCAACTATATTTTGCACTTACTATTTATTCAGATTGAAACTCTTCAATTTCATCTAATTAAAACAATAAAAACAATACAAAAAGATGTTTACAGGCATGCATGTGTTCACATCAAGTTTACTTGTGGGGTAGGCATGAGGAACGGAGGAATCTTGTCACTCGATACAGACAGAGAGACAGAGATTCCTCCGCATTCAATAATCATACAGACTCACAGATTTCGGGTGATAAAAAATCTAATAGAGAGTCAAGAACAATATTACATGAAGTAGATAAAAATATAAAAGATATAAATAAAAAAATTATGATATCAACTAGCTGACCCGGCGAACTTCGTACCGCCTGACATTGAAATTTTGTGTGGGAAAAATTAAAGCATTTTTTCTTATGTCCTTTAAAATTTTCCGAGTATCTTTTTTTCATAATAATCTTCGTCAGACTTCGTCAAATGCAGCAAAAATAAAATCAACCAAATCGGTTTAGCCATTAATTTTTATTTATATAAATAAGATGTAACTGCTAAAACTGGAAAGTACAAAAAAATAACGCTTAATATAAATAATTCAGTTTATAAATGTTGTCATTTTGTTGTTTTTCGAGTTCGATCGAAGTATAACAGTAAATCAGGTTGTTTACGTAAATTGGAACATATTTGTTTTACGAACGCTTTTTATATTACCATGTAATATTGATTAAATATCCTCAATATTTCACGTTTATCTGTTTATTTGGAGGACAAACTGCTTATTGACTACTTTGATATACACACAGACGTGAAGTGTTTAACAAGTTTAAGATTTGACATCTTACATTATTATTTTTACATGATATTAAATCATTAAAAACTTAATTATGATATAAAAAAGCTTTTATCTTTAATCGTCCTAATGCTTTTATTTATTTTTTTTGATTAGGGTGTCCATGTTACGAAAAATATCATTTACATAATATAGTAAGTAAGCGTTGATTTTTACGTCATATTTTTTCTACTCAGGATAGCCTAAGTAAAAAACCATAAATAAATATAAATTGATTTATCGTTCTTGGTAATTAAAAAAAAAACAATATTTAAGCGAGTATATTAGCAATCATACATAAAATGAAATTTATCACAATGCCTAGCTGTAGGTGGTATTTATCGCTGCCATTTAAAAGTCAATTATCCCGTCTATCCTTGGAGTACGGAATTATAAAAAAAAATAGTATGAGAATCTTTAAAAAAATCTAAATAATACTGTACTGGTATTTGTACCTTGTAAACATACCTATGCATTTAGAAAAAACGGGTATTTTAATATTACATACAGACACTCCGATTTTATTTATTTGTATAGATTATATACATTTTCCAATCTCAATTGAAGATTAAGACAAACGATACAAGTATTTAAGTATAATATAAGTCTTATTATTTACTGATAGGATATGGAAACGCCGAAAACGAAATATCTTGAGAAAACTAATCACCAATAAAAAAGATTACTTGTAGGGTTATCGTTATCGCAGACATAACGAAATTCGATAAAATTCGAGTTATCCTACAAATGATTGGTTTATCCTGACATGTCCCACGATATGTAAAATTATTGGCAGCCCTAGTATATACTAACATTCACGGGGTGGTCATAATTATTTATGCGTTTCGTGTATAGCCTTTGTCCCTTTCGACCGGCGTTTTCGTCCCAAATTGCTTTTATTCAACGACTTAATAATATTTCTGTAATTAAAATCGCGCTCCAAACGCTTTCATAGCGCCGCGTCGCGAAATTTCAAGGAATTTATGTCCCAATTTTTTTTAGTAATGGAATGGAAGCAATTACTCGCTTTTGGGGTTTTATTGCAATAGAGAATTCGAATATCTTTATTACAAGCTGGAAACGATTATTACACACAAATAAAACACCCGTTATGCTTAAACATACATTGTTGGAAAATTATTGGACATTCATGTTTTTCGGTATAACTGTTTAAATGTTTTTTTTTTTGTAAATTGTTTTATGTGTAGACTCAGATCCCAGTGACAGCAAACTCAATTCAACGTTAATATTATTTAATCTTGTTATAAAGTTTATACTATGGTTTGTTTCTTTTTAAAAGTATTGGTACACAACCAATGTACAAAAAGGTATAAGGGGACAAGATTTATAAATGTATTATCTATGGAGGAAGCTATTTTTTAATTTAATGAGAGTATGATTTCATTAAAATAAATAATTACGATACTTTTTTTTGTATTACTATATCAATTTATAATATATTGTCAGTATCTGTGTGTATATTTTTTTAATTTTTCCAATTGTAAAACCTATCTTTCAATTGAAAATTTTCGATTTTTATTTAATAATTTTATTTCACAAATAAAATTTTAAAATGAAAGTAGCCTAAGCCGTTTCTCATAATATCAGCTGGCTGCTATTAAAAATCCCGTCAAAATCGGTCTAGCCATTCATTTATCAGAGATTTGCGGGTACAAACAGACAGTCAGACAGGCAAAAATTCTAAAAAATATTATTTTGATATATGCACCTTGTAAACATGCATATGCATTAAGTAATTTCTCTTTTATTATTAGAACGGCTAAGGATTGGAGCTCTCTGCCTAGGAAGGTATTTCCAGAATGTTACAATATAAGCGGCTTTAAAGAAAAAGTGAATAGGCATCTTTTAGCTTAGCTAGGTTCCACCTTTGACCCCTTCTTCATTTTCCATCAGGTGAGTTGAGGGTCACTAATGCCAAGCTATCTGTTATAAAAAAAGCGATTGTTTTAATATTGCATACAGACACTCCAAATTTATTTTCTTGTATGAATATAGATGAATAATGTATGTTAGATGAGTGTAACTGTATTTTCCCGCTTCAATGCAAATAAATACTCAAAACTATTCGTATAGTCGTATAAATATTTGTTGAGGTGGATTGAACACTTGAAACCGGGTCAGCAAGCCCAGCAATTTTATGCAAAAGCGACCCTACGTACACACTCCAAGGAATCGATCAACAACGATATAGGCAAGAAAATAAACATACCTTGCGGAGGCCGCACGTCTCATTGATTTCGGATTATCCCTCAAGATTAGGCCCCCGCTCACGATCTCTAACTATTCCCTGGAAGCCTTTTTCATTATACCTATATCACTTCATATCGTCGTGCTTGGACTATTTTGTAAACGTTAAAACTAAGCCTGCTTTGATTGTTCTTTTGTGTTCGTATAATGTTTTTGTGATCAGATAAGTTTAAGGTGTAACGAAAAATATAAGAAAACATCCTAATATATGAGGACAATGAGATGTGGAAAAACCATTTATTTTGTATTTTGCCTAATAGTATCTATAATTGTTTTACTTAGACGTAGTAAAGAATCTAAAATAATTTAAAGTCTTTATATTTCGACTATGTATTTAAGTTAGGTATTATTTTATCGAATCGAAAAATAGTATTCTGTAAACTTTGTCGTGTTCCGGTCTATTTATATAAAAATGAACTAAAAAAAATGTTTATACAGATATTTATGCTAGCCTACATTTGTGATTCCTTCAACGATTTTTTGAACCATTTTTTTCTTTAATGTAAATCAAAACTACCTCAGTGTTTTTTTTGAAATTTGTTGTGTATATGTGTCTGTCTGAACATTGTAGCTTCTAAACAAATAGACCGATAGTGCGTTTTTTTTGTTTACTAGCCAACCAAGTATAGGGGGTTTCTTAAAAAAATATATT
>DVZL01004585.1:0-12769 GCA_018236625.1 Lasaia peninsularis | reverse complement strand
CTCGCTGCGGCAAATCTGTTTCCGGTGCTTCGGTAATGAACACTAATAAAATATCATAATTATTTTACGTATGCTAAATATTGATATTTTTTCATAAACATTACCATAATAAACACAGTGAAACAGGGATCGAAAATACTTTTTTTAACTCAAATTAACCCGAGATACATTATAATGTATCCAAATATATTAATTTGTTTGTAATTCTCTCAAATTCGTTTTTATTTCTACACTTCTTTTTACTTACCTATTAAATTATGTTCCTTAAGAAACATGCACATTACTCGTAATTAAACTCTAATGAAAATATATATTTAATTAAAAGATATAAATAAAAAAAATTTAAAAGGCTAAGCGGATTAACAACCATTTTTTGTCTGTGAAATCAGTAGATACTTACCGAATCTTAAGCTCAGTTCAGAGAGGACACACCCTAGATTTATCATAAATATTATAAGTAGTTCCATTTTAGTTGCATGTATTACAATTACAATTCCTGATTTTCGTCATTAGAATCACAGAAATATATTCTTGCAGTAAAAACGGAATAAACAGAGTGAGAAAAATATAAAATAAAATGCGCAGTTTTTCAAACATTACACTTTAGGCTGAATACGTGTTTGCGCCTTTGCATAATACTTACAAAAAAAAACTATTACTTTACGCGGTAATAATAATAAAAAATATAGGTAATGAAAACTGTATGTATAATAAATTTTCAGGTGTTTCAAGTGTCTAGTTTACAAGACCAAATGTAAATATCTCCTATAAATTCTATTCTGAAATATCGACTGACAAATCAAAGAAAACCCCTTGCACTAAATTATTAAACCAAGGGGCAGCTTAAACAAAGCTTTAGACATCATTAAGCGTAATAGTAAAACAGGTACAGTCACGAAAGTAAGTTTTCGCTCCTCGAAAATAATGTTCCCAGATACAGATTACATGATTTCTGTAATTTACTTATTTTATCCTACTAAAAAAAAGAGGAGATTCTATCCTTTTTAAGTACCTATGTTTCTTACGCGTTTACTCAATTCTTAATAGATTTTTATTTTCAATTTCTAGAACATGTGACTTGAAATTGGGTTTTCGAATGGAGACCATCTCGGTAAGCATAGCGTTGGTCGCTTTTAGCCAGGAGGATACCTAATCAATTCAATTTAAGACAATGTATTCACATCATCAGCGGAAGAATTTCTGCATCCTCCTGCGGAACTTCAAAATTTCACTCTTTACCCGAATCCCTTTTCACCCAGTCTTAAGTCTTTATCTTTTTAAGAGTCATTCAACTTTTATGTCGGGGCATGTATCATAACTACTAACTATACATACCTACTAGCACATAATTTTAAACATTTGGTCTTAGCCATCTTAAAAGTTTTTGCAAATATGCTACGACTGCGTCATCTTTAGAATGTAACGTCAAAATAAAAAAACCGCTCAATTAATGCGTGTTCTACAATAATTAAAAAATAATAATTATTAATACCTACATTCATCATTTAACCGCAAAAATGTTCGATTTTTTTTCCTATAATTCAGAAATATAAGCATTTCCTGCACAACTGTATTCCATAATTGAAAGCCTTTCACATAACAATGTTATGATTTTCTTAAGTGCGTGGGAACAGACAAATGGCGGCTTAAACATGCAACTGTTAATATTAGTTATCATATTTCCAAGTTGCTGGTCTGTTATTACAGTATAACTCTAATTAGATAAATAAATAGACCCGATGGTTCGCAGTTAGTTTGTCCGGTTATAAATTCAGGGGAATCTGGACTTTGGTTTGAATCCGAAGTTGGAAATAATTATTCGTAAACACGTAGACAAGTCTTCATATGTTTACTTAACATACATACATAGCTTTACACCAGGTCCCATGCGGAGTAGGCAGAGAGTATCGAGTGACAAACGTCACGATCCCTACATACCTGCCTAGCTTCCTCCACATTCATCAATCTCTTCATGCATACACGCCAGTTGCGGACTCTTGATACTACCCTCGGATAAGTCAACCTAGGTCTCCCCGGATACCTACATCCATTCGCATTGTGTATCTGCTTCGTCAATCTTTCGTCTTTCATTCTTTCTACATGACCGAACCATCATGCTCTTTCTCATTTTTACACAGACACTTTCTTTCAATCCCACTCTTTCTCTGATCACACTATTACGAATGCGGTCTGCGGGGGTTACTCCACAAATTTTGTGGAGCGCACGCATTTCGACCGCATTTATCCTACTTTCATGCTGCTTCTGACATATCTAATTTCCGCTTCTTTTACTTAAATAACAATTATATGTATTTTGTTATTATTTTGATATTATTAAATGCGTCCATTATCAAAGTATGGTAACAAAATTTAACTCAGTATGAATTTGAAGTCGGTCGACCGACTTTCAAAACAAAATCCATTTCATAACACTTTGGATACTTTAAGGTACGTTACGGAAAGAAATAAAACCACTTATTTAATATATAATAACTATTTATGTAAGTATATAAACATTACATTGATGAAAAAAAATAATTCATTTACCTAACTCACAAAAATTAAACATAATAATAATATACCTTAAACAACTTACAACCTCACACATTAAATTAAAAACCAATTAAAATATCTTTATATTTTAAAAAATGTTACAATTTCAACTTGCATTGTCGAATTTTGTGTTTAATCTAGTTACTTATATCTAATCTTTTTCTCTGCTTTCTTCGGGTTAATTTAGATTTAAAATTTTGGCTAAAATTCTTAAAATTTTCGACGATTACCCCAATTGATTTTATATACAATTTTAAAAGAAAATTCCAAATATGTTCAGTCGAGATTCAAAAATGTGTTTCTAAAAGAACCCAAATATACGCAGAGTTTGGACGAGAGTCCCTTAAGCTAACTCCTCTTCGAATCTAAGTAATCTAATTTATACAATTTTCCATACACCCAAAAAAAACTAAGCTATTATGATTAAAAAAAACGAATACATCTCATGGTATAAAATTTTTCCATAAAAACTTTCGAAAATTACCCAAAAAACGTGTCATCAAGATCGAATCTAATGGAATTCCTTGTGATCTTGTTCTGGGCAACCCTCGCATCTAGTATCCGTGATAAATATTAAAAATCCGATATTTATATAACATGAATAAATGCAGATTCAAATGAACGAGGAATTTCAAAAAAATTGAATCGTCCATTCAAATTCTTCAAAGAAAAGTATTTGTATGTTGCTAATTTTTTTTAATATTGCAAGTTAAAGTAAACTTTAAGAAATACATAGCAAAAAAATAGCAACCCATAAACTCGAGGTGCGCTCCCACTTTAAGTTGGCACAACGGAATTTTGACACTTTAATCCACCACTCACGGGCAAGCAAATTAAATGTCAAAATTACGATTCATAAGCTCGTCACAACGCCCTCACACATACCGACATCGAAATGAACTTAAAATAAAAATACAGGTCTAGGAACATTAGAGCTTAAATAAAATATGCTAAATAATTTAAAACCTGGAAGATTTATCGAAGATAATAATTGTTAATAATATTAAGTTATCGCACGAACATAAATTCACTGCGCAATTATTATAATTTAACTGTAATGTGTTAGTGTTTTAATTACATGAATTTTAACCTTTTGACCGTTATTAAAACGTTATTTTTATAAAAAAAAACAAACTTGGCTCAAAATTTAATCGACTGGATTGGAAGACTGCATCAACAAATATATTAAGAAAGTCGAACGACCGACTTTTAACCACTGTTTTCGTGAATTCAGAAGATATTATGAATAATTAAGATTTTAATTTTGGTACACTCAAGAGACAAAAAAAACTCACAAGCTAGAAATTCAAATGATTGAATTAAAAAAAAAATCTGTAAGTAATTTATCTTGTATCTAGGTCGACCGACTTTTTGACCGATTAATATATTTTTGCAAATTGGACCATTTTATTAATGAAACACAATTTTAAATTGTTCTCAACCTTAAGGTTTGTTTTGTTGATAAATCTAGTAAAACTCTATATATTATTACTTAGTTTTATTATTTTTTTAATAGGATGTCCCTCAAATAGTTTATTTATATTCAAAATATCATTTTTTGAAGTTCATAATGTGATATCGATAGTTTTAGTTTTGGCAAGACAAAGAAGAAAACTGGATGAGGAGAAGTATGTACTTCTCCTCATCTGATGTGAGATCAGCTCTTAGCCAACGAAGGTTTTGATGATGGGTTTTTATAGGGAGTTAATTGTATAAAGACATATGTAAATATATTTTTTGTTTTCTCATTAAAATTATTATAATTGAAAAACCAAAAAAATTAAAAACTATAACTGATAAAAGTGGATTGGAACTACGTGTCGTCAAAATCACTAATGAGACTACGCCATTTTTAAGTCGTTTTAGGGGTTGCTTGTTCTCTGTAAATATTTTATGAGTTGGTCAAAAGGTTATATTGCTATATGGAATTGACTTCAAAAAGATATTTTTTTACAAAACATATTTATGACGTCTCGATCTATTACAATTTTATAATTAAGTTTAATAAAAGTATCCGGGCGAATTTACATTTCTCTGTAAGAGATTTAATAGCGCAAACCAGACATAATGAGAATTTTTGACAAGTCATCACACCACTATAAGATAGGATTTTTTTATAGAAAAGGTGGCAAACGCGTATCACATATTTCGCCAATCTTAAAGGAATGAGTATGCTCTTTTTTTGAAGGTTTCTAATAATTAAAAATAAATACATTTATAGCCCATATCTGCAAAGCGTAGGCAAAAGTATATGCACCCATAGGTCCCATAATGTGACAGCTGGCAGCCATATCGGCACAAATCTCGTGTTTTCCTTCACTCATTGATAGAGGGCGGGGTTCGAACTTGCACTACCGAAATGGATGTCAGAAGCGCATCCTACTAGGCTACCAAGGCTCTCAACCTCCACGTATGGATATTTTATAACTAAAAAATATCACTCATAATTAAAAAAAATGTTTGGAAGTACTTGTTATTTCCAAAATATTTTTAAAATTATTATAAGTGATGTGATTTTTTTATTTCAAATATGAATTTTAAATATATTATAGGTACTTATTTAGTCATAAAATTATATTTATTCGAAATATCTATCACACTTTCTCAAAGCCGGCCTATTTTGACTTTGTCAGAAAGAGAGTTTGTCCAATCTAAAGTGAGTAAGCAATACTACGTATTGGGGACATATTTGTTTTGGTTGACCGGTTTGAAGACGGTGATAGAGCATTGCGTTCTAAAATAGCCCAACAATATTTCAATAGTGCGATTCACACACGAATAAATGTTGAAAATCAATAATTTCTATTTGCTTTTGTATACTGACTTTTAGGTGTAAATTATTTATATTTTGATCAAATATGATAAAATAAGAACAATAGTTTTGTCTACAAATACATTTTTGAAGTCAGCTCAGAGATTAGTTTTAAAACCCAATTAGTCACGACGAATATTAAAATACTGCTAAGCACATAAAAATAAATTATATATCCACAATGTAAATATTATTTCACTTTCGAACACTTGTACTATATAAATATTCATTTGCATAAAAATCGATTTTCACTTCAGGAGATTCAGGAGAACCTCGCACCCGCACTTTTGGTGTATAAAATTCAAGATTACATTGTAAAAAAAAATGATAAAAAACAACACTTTTAAATATAATTTGATTTCTGACAGAATTTTTGACAGAACGAACGTCAAATGTTTGACACACAGAAGTAATTTTTGAAAGAATTACTCCTGTGTTAAATTATTATTTTTTTATATTCCAAGCATTTTTTTTATAAAATAAAACTTTTGTCTCAACCATGAAGCTAAATGCACTCAGTTTATACTCACACACATGAAACATGTATCTCATTCTTATAGGGCTGTCTCTATTTTTTAAAGCCAGTTCATTTTGACCTTGTCAACTTGATAAAACTCACAGAAAGAGAGACTGGCCAGTTTAGTGAACTAGCAATATTGCGCATTGGGGAACGGTCTTAGGAGTAGAGTGAAAATTCTAGATAGTGACCTCTAGCTTCATGGTTTTGGTAATGCATTAACGTTTTTTCACACATTAGACAGTTCACTGATACCAACTAACCAAACTTTTTTTGTTATATCTGTCTCTGTTTAATATTCATAACTATGTCCTCGAATTCTAAAATAAAAATTCCCAAATAATCACGTCGGATATTTGCTAGCGGAAGTTCCGTCAACATCGGTCAGATTAGCCGGAACAAACAGACCCTCCAATTTATTCATTCGTATAGATTATTGTATATTTTAATTTTAGCATTTTTCTGTACTCCGAAAAGATTAAAAAATAATTTCCGACGAGAACTGATTTTTAACCATTTGAGCTACTGATGGTCTGAGTCATACATGGAAATTTTCATACATCAATATTTTCACACAGTTACTACTAATATATGATTGTTTTTTTTTATAGCAATCTGTGATATCTGTTTAACTTTTTTTATACACATATCACAGATATATTTAAACAAGTATTTATATAGTACAAGTGAGTAAACTATGATTTGTGTATTCAAATTGACCTAGATTAGGATTCCAAGCAAAGGTCAGATGATCTGTATAAAAATTGACCTCTTTTAAAAAAAATCGTATGTTGTAACCGACCCCAATATCACCTGATATAGAAACAGGTAAGGCCGAGACGGAGATTTATATAGTACAAATGTTTATAAAATATCGTCACAATAATATTTTATTAATTAAAAATATAAAATATTAGAAATGTTAAATCTGACATCCACTTATGATATAAAACACTACTGCAATTCCTATTCGCGTAGAAAATATATTGCGAGTGAACAAAAGATTTCGTACACAGTAATATTCCGCAGCATAAAAAAACATAAAAAAATATATTTTTAGTGTATACTATTACTTTTGTTTATTAATATGTAGTTTGTTTTTAACAATATTTATTTGTTTCTATGTGTGTGTACGACAAGATAAAAAATAGGGTTGCTGAAAGTAATTACTGAATATTATTAGCAAATTGGTACATAAATATAACATAAAAAATAGGTACGAAATGGGAGCTTTTATCGTATACAAGTCCCTAAAAAAAGGAATAAAGAAAATAGAAGGCTGCTGCGAAATATCGTCATGTGCAAGTTTTAAAATAGGGATTACAACGTTTGTTTTTACACAGATTGTAGATAAAAACAAAATATACACATAATTTATTATTGGAATAAGTTAATGTAAAATAATTTCGGCTGCATTTTTTTTATGACTGTTCCGTTGAAAAATCGACGGATTTTTATGAAAATATTTGTTTTTGTAACTAATTATAACTGTTATGGCAGGTAATTTAAAGTTAGATTAAAAAATAGTGTTTCAACTTTCATATAAATTATTTGTTGGTTGGCCTAAGTCTTGACAACCCTGGTCTACTAATATCTATGATTATAGTCCAGTCTTTCGGGCGTGTTTTTTTTCCATATACCAAAATAACGAAAATATCTTTTTATCATGTTATATTTTTAAATGATCACTGTGAATTCAATTTAAATGTTTTGTAGATTTTGATAAATAAATCTGTGTCAATATAATAATCGATTTATTTTTTGACTACACTTTGTCAAAGATATTGTAAACAGTAAATGCCATATAATAATTGAAAAATTGAAATTATATGTATCCCAATGATATAGTATATAAAAAAAATCATATTCAGCCTATCTTTGTACAGAATAAGAAAATTACTCGACAATCTGTGTTAAAATATTACGTGTATTCCCAGCATTAGCCGAAATCAATTTAAATAAAAAACATAATTAATAAACATATACATTGGAAAATAAAAACATTCTGCCTTAATAATGAGCTTAGGAAAATAAAAATAGAATTGATAATAGATGACCGTCTGTAGTTTTATTAAAAAACAAAACTGAATCTGTGTTACCAGTGGCTATCACGAAAATTTTCCAATACACAATTTACCCCATTAAAATGACCTATCCATTGAAGTAATTGCCCAAGAGTGCAAAATTCTAGCCATTCCATTGGAGAATAATTTATTGAACTCTCATGGCGAAACAGTCTCTAAATTTTAGCGACAAAAAGTAAAATATTTTCGTCTTTGATAAGACAGATTATACCGATTCCATAGACAATAGTCTGTCAAAACCCCTGTTTCACCGATTTTGAAATAATTATTCCTTAAAAAGTACAGAGTCTATCGATATCGATTTTATTCATAAAAATACAGAGCCCATAGATTTAACGAACAGAGTATTAAATCTATCGATATTATTGATAAAAAAACGTAGTCTGATTTATTGACAAAAATTTATAACTCCATCGATGTAATAGACATTTTTTTATTTATAGAAATATTTTGAAAGTACCGAATTTCAATAACGGAGAAGTAATTTAAAATTACCCGTTATCAAAATAATACAAATGGTCACTCTACCAAAACAAATGGTAGGGTAGATTTGAGAATTTTTGATTATTAAGGCAATATGTTATTTATTATTTTTATATTAACTTAATACATTACAGTTAAACAATTTCCAAAATGAAAAATATAATGTGTATAAATACATAATCTATTCGATTAAACTTATAATACGTGCCAAATTTATTGATCGATCCAAACATGAACTTTTAAAGTTGGGCAAAAATTGCATAATAGGAATAACTTTGGGGAATATTTAGATAAACATGTATAAAAAATAAATACTTGTGTGTGAATAAAAGCCGGAATATTTTATTAAATATTCCCGTTTTTATTATTATTGTTTTTTTATTTGCTAATTCTGCTGCACATGGAATAAACTTTTTCTGTATAACTACTCAAGTTATAGACGAGAAAATTTTCAGTTATTTATTAAACCATAAAACGAAAATCGGACACTACTTTGATAAGAATATCATATTTTCGTCTATTTTTAATTTCGTTAACAAAATATAACCATTTCTCAAAAAATACGAATAAAAATGTCAATCGACGCATGTTACAAGATTCTTAGATATTTATACAAATACACGATTTCATCTTAATTGTTGATTGATCAAAATAAAATTATAAGTATTTCTATCTACGATATACTTATAATTTTATTTTGATTTTTGATAATACGTTCCAATTAAATAGACCAAGTTCACATCTAACACTCATCCAAACCATCGAAAGTATACTAAACGTGAGTACGATGAGTGAAATAAGTTGACGATGCAGAATTGACACAATTTACTTGAAAATAACATAATATAATAAACAACGTATTTGATCCCAAAATGTAGTAATAT
The DNA here is from genome assembly GCA_018236625.1 of Lasaia peninsularis. NCBI lineage: Eukaryota > Metazoa > Arthropoda > Insecta > Lepidoptera > Riodinidae > Lasaia > Lasaia peninsularis. The sequence goes on along the minus strand of DVZL01004585.1, from coordinate 3,436 downwards.
TCCATTCTGATATTAAATTCAATCTATAAAATTTCAAATATACTAAAAAATTGTAAACATTTTGCCCCAATATTTGGATCGCTTAATATTTTTGACTTAAAACATTACCATATACTGCATTACGAATTTGCTAAAATCATCTATACCGTGCTACTGTGTGCTGTGAGATAAGCTTTTTGATTTTGATTTTCATTAAAAATATTTTTTTATTAAAAAGTAAAAAAAAAACAGATAAATCCACCAATGGTGAAATTATAACCATTATATATTATTTTTTTACATCATATATTAATATTTAATTTTAAAATGAAAGGGTAAAATCAATTTTGGGTAAAAAAAACATATAAAACTTTGGTAAAAAAAATGTAAAATTATAGTACATTTACATGAAATACATTTGTGATTAAAATGAATCAAAACCGTATATTTTTGATAGTCTTATACTGACGCAAAATAATAGAGCTCTTATGATGAATTTTTAATGATAATACAATGGGTTAAAACAAAAATACAAGCTTATTGCTAAAGAAATAAATTCAAATTTTATAATATCTGTAGTGTTTTATAGAAGTTATGTCGAAAGCATGAAGTCGTATGGTTGATAAATGAAATTCTGACATATAAGAGACTCTTCGAACAGCTTTTTAAATGATTCCAAGTTTATTACTTGCTGATAAAAATTAATCAAGAAGTGGTTTATATGGTTTAGTCTATATAAATCCATTTATAATTGTTCTTTACAAATCCTTAATTCAATAATAGAAAGGAATAATCAGAAAAATATTTTTAATAAAAACCCTCATCAAAAAGGCGTAAAAAGGAACGTGCAAAAATTTAACCTAGTAAAAAAAATTGTAAACAAATTTGCGTTAAAAAAAATACATTTTCCATTTTTCAGATCGTTGGAACGTTTGTGGCCAACCTACCGATACTCTGAGATCAAATAAATACTCATCAGAAATTATATGTACGGGTTTGGTTGGTCTCTTTTCTTTTTTTTACATCCTACTCGACAAAAATAAAATCTCATTCAAGAATTACAAACTAAGGGCCTGATCGCTAGGTGGCACTATTTTTAATATTTGTAATTTACCGATTATCAAAATTGCTAGCCTCCATCTTGGATCAAACATAAATTACGTTCCACAATTTTTTTAGCCCCCTCCCCGCACTAATACCCCCAACTTTCATAGGTTTTTATAATATTTAAACACTATCACGTTCTATGATAAAAACTTGTGACGTAATTTATGATGTTCCCACTATGTGTACCAAGATATTTTAGATTTTATGAATTGCTTAAAAGCAATTATCATAATCGAGATTATGTTATAATATAAAAATGTGATTTCGATTTATAAATTACACTTTTCATCCATTCAAAATTCAAATGTTAAGAATTTTTAACTGGGCTGTAACAGCTACAGTTTATTTCAATCCAGTTAATACTTATTTTGTCACGCGTTTCATTTCTTTTAATAAATTTCGCATTCTTATAAAATATATACAGCAAATCACATTTCAATACTATTGCGTTAACTGGAACGTAATTGGTAACAGCGCCATCTAGCGTCTAAGACCAACCAAACGTAAACTTTGTGCCTCAGGCAAGTTGGCAAAGATATTTAATTCACTGCATAAAGTAGTCCGGATGGTCCGAATCTTTCTCAAACCGTTTCGCCTCTTCTTGCATACTCTCTTTTATTTTCAAAATGGCTGCTGATTCCGTCTGATCGTTTTGGTCACCGCCCGGTCCCCCAAAACCTTTGAAAATGTTACACTTTTGTACACATTAGCAGTATTCAATATAGAATGTAATTTTTACCATGGTCTAACAAAAGAGAAGGACCGTTAATACCATGAAACTAAAGGTACCAGGGAATAACACTCTTAACAAAGACCTATATTTAACATCATTTTCATTCTCACAGGGCCGGCTTGTTTTCACTTTGTTAACTCCACAAAATATTCAGAAAAAGTAGTTAGTGAGTGAGTTAGCAATAATAGTATTCAGGACAAGTCTTTGTTAGGAATGTCGTCAGATAGTAATTATGGCTTCATGGTTAATACACACTCTTAAAATGACATCATTACAAATTTTTACACAAAAAATATTTTCTCAATATCGGTTTAAGTTTTTTGAATTTTGGAACAAAGATATCTTATTTACATTATTACAAAAATATTTTACATGAAGAAAAATTGTTGCATTCTATGAATATATTGACGCATCAAAAAAATTTGATGATGTCACTTTGGGCTCAGCTGACACAATATAGCCACACCTAGGATATATCCATGCACAATTGCTTTATTTTAAATTTATAACTGAGTATATCTTGTCTTTTAAAGATAGAAAGGATGAACACAAACAATTTTTAAAATTTAAATAACATATGAAATATGTAAAAAATAGTTTTCTCTTCGAATATGTCTTTCATGTCTACTGAATTAAAAATGGAAAAACACAGATTCTTTCCTGTTCTATATTATTTAAAATCTTACATTGTTAAATAATAGTCAAGTTTTTGTCAAAAAATTTCTGCATTGTAATTTTAGTTGCAATGACATTACTTAACCTTTGGCATACAATGTGGGGTCTAATAAACCCCAGGCAGTTAAAATCAGTATTATTTTTTTAATTATCCGCTTGTTTGTTTTGTCACCTCGAGTAGCTGAATATGTGGCTTTGCTAAATTAATCACTGACTGTAGCTTAGTGTTTCCCGCGCATTTGGTGGCGTTATACGTGTTTTGGGTGTGTCACACCCCACCTTGTATGGGACGCGAGAAAAAAGGTATATAACATAATTCTGTTTTAATGTTATTTATGTAATTTAATATGTATATCTAATGTAAAAATAATAATTTTTACCTATAAATTACTATTTGCAGTGCATGCAGTAGCTAAAAGAAGACCTGATATGCAGTTGTAAAATGTTAAGTTGTAAATAAATAAAAAAATAGATCTATCACTGATTGAAGAGTATTTGGGAAGAAGAGTAGAGAACGAAAGGCTGCCAAAGGAACTTCGCAAAAGAATAGGAAATCATTTGAGTCAGCTGTCATTTACTCCACCTATCAAAAAACCAAATATCATCCAGAGGTATGCAAACTGTCCAAGAAAAAAAGATATTCTTGTGAAAAATTGTTTTACTCCATTGTGTCTGGAACGTTGCAATTTCACATGTGATGACTGTTCCTTTTCACAAGACTGATTTAATTTTTAAAATTAAGATATATTTTTTGTTGATTTTCAAACTTTAATATTTTTAACTAGGCAGCTAAGAAGTGATCTCTAGTTAAATTTAGTGCTCAGAAGGTTCTATTTTTGTTTTATTTTTACAATTGAATAATTTCATAATTACTTCATACGTTTCATTTATACGTACACTATTTATCCTTAAAATTCATAAATATGCAATAACAATACATAA
>DVZL01004584.1:0-12769 GCA_018236625.1 Lasaia peninsularis | reverse complement strand
TTTAATAAACACCCAGACCCGGAAATACAAACATCTATGTTCATCACACAAATGCCTATCCCCGTCGGGAATCGAACCCGAGCCTCGCGGTTAGTCGATGCGGTTACGTGTGTACGTTAGCAACTCGGCCAACGAGGCGGTCACATCACATCTATCACATCGTGGGTCCTAGTACCTTGGCTAATAGTGGGTATTCTAGTATATCTACTGGACTCACGACTCACGAGTCGTAACTCGTGGATATACTAGCACAACTCTACCTACCTCTTCTCTTTGTTTTCTGCTTATTGGGTAACTTGTTCTATGATTTTTTTTCTGTCTATCTGGATAACATGAAATTGCTATTAGACTTGCCACCTGTCGGTTAATTACGGGTATATTATAAGGATACTCTGATTTATGAATTTTATTTCGGGTCCGCGGCGGCGGGTTGATGGGATATATTAAAACACCTTACATCGCTTTAAAGAACTACAATCGTTATTAGTACCTCTGCTAATATATATTTACAAGGAAACATATAATAGCATGTTTAAAAATTACATACTGCCATCTCTACGTAAAAATAAGGTACTAACAATTAACCTTGATCATAATACTTAACATCGGGGTTTGGTTGAGACAATATTATTTATTTATTTGCAAGATTTATATTCAAAATACGAAATAAGATAAATTCTTAGTGAATTATCGGCTTTTTTAGCTTAGCACTATATACCAAAACAGTTTTTATTAGTATTTTTGTCTGTTTGTACCCGCTAATCTCTGAAACGGCTGGACCAATTTTGACGGGACTTTCACTGGTAAACAGCTAATTTAATAAGGAATACCTTAGGTTACATTTATTTTAAAAAAATATGAAATAAAATAATTAAATAAAGTAGTAGTGGGCACAGCTTATTTTAAGTAAAAATAAACCTTGTTTTAATTTTAATAAAGTTTACTTTAAAATATTAATATTTTTATTAGATTTTTTTAATTTCTTACAAGTGCTTGCAAATGCAATTTTATTATTTGTTGAAATTGAAAACGAACGCCTCAAAGGTACGCTGCAAACAGAACATTAATTTGCTAAACATAACGGGAGCGAAAGGATAGTTCAACAAGCTACAGCTATAACTTCACCGGGCAATCTCAAACAATTTGCTATGTTTATAAATAGTTGTTTAATATTGTTGCAATGTTGATAAATATTATAGCGTAAAGTTTTGCAATGCGGTAAAACTACTTTCGTAGCTGGAATGACTGTTCGTAGCTTTTGAAGAAGGAGCTATTCAATTTATTTCTAATCCATTGTGTGTTATGATATATTTTTTGAAACTGTTATTTTAAATTGTTATATTATTTATGTTATTTTAAGGCGATGCATGAGCATGGTCCCCATTTATTTACGAGTTTTGAAAATGACTTTAGACCGTATTTTTTATTATTTGTCTGTAGGTTTGTTTGAATTTTGAATTACTAAAATAAAAACGAGTCAGACTCGTACTAGTAGGGTTTCGTACCAATATCATTATTATTATATTATAAAAATGGTAAAAAATTACGTTTTTTGCATGGGAGCAACCCAATATAGTTTTTTTCTGTTTTTACTACTCGTACACAGCCAGAGAGACAGATGGAAAAAAAGATAATCTCGCTGAGGCTGGATCTAATTGAAAATATAATTGTTAGGACGAAATATCTACAGTAACTATTTATCCCTTATTATCACGATATTTACTGTTAATATTATCATTTTTTCATTTAGTCTTTAAGTTTTATATTGTATTTTTTAGGTGCACAATAAAGAGTTATTTTATTCTATTCTATTCCATTATTTAAATATTTAAATAGCTATTGTTAATGGTAAAAATAAATTATTATTTAGCAAACTCCCTTTACTACTAATAGTTAGCTCTATAGTCTCTAATTCTCCAGAAAATGCTTCGGTTTTGAAGCGAAACATACTTTGAGGGTAAACTGTGTGACTTGCTTGATCGAGTTGCACTATACTGCTGTTTTTTGGCGGGAGTTTGCAAAATAATAATTTTTATTTTCATATTTTACATATGTTTTTCGTTCAAATTACGAATATGTGGAAGTTTCACCAAGCGCATACGTTAATTTTACTTACGTTTAAATAAGACTTTCCGCAAAGTAACGTCTGCTTTTATCAATTAGCTATTATTATTTTGAACACTTATTACAAATTATTTTTTAGGTTTGCTTAAAAATATATGAACGAAAAAATTTTTGACGTTTTCATTCTGTTGGTATACTAGCTGAGAATATAATTAATGCTTTAAGAGGCATCGTTTCAATTATAACATAATAATAAAAACAGAAATTTCTAAATATCTTCATGCCACGTTTCTTGAGTGGTAGGAAGAGGGTATCGAGTGCAAAGTGATAGAATTCCTACATATTTGCCTAGCTTCCTCAACATTAATTTTTCTTCATACGCTTGTTTCGGAGACTTGACACCGCCCTCGAATAATTCGCGAACTATTTGGTTGTGGAAAAGATCATCCCGGGTACCTGCTTTCGTCCATATTCGCATTGTATATTGTATTGTTGTAAATGTGAGTTTGAGAGTGTGTGCGCGCGTTCGTGCATGAGTGCGTTTGTGTATGCTTGCACGTGTGTATCAATATTGACGGATTAGTTTTTTAAGAGGCAAGAAAAGAAACCGTTCAAAGAGCTAGGTATAGTTATTAAGAAAAAAAATTATTTTATTTATTTGTCTTTATGGTCAAGCACAGTCGTAGTCCGACTATGATTCACGAGATAATGGGACCTATTGGACAAAGCCTCACTATTTTGTACTACCACCGTTTCCAAAACTAGCCGGCCAGGAGAAGAAACTGCGAAACAAATTCTCCGGCAACCAGATTAAAGCTTCACTACATTGAAATACCACCGTTTCCAAACCTAGCGAGGTAGGAGAAGAAACAGCGAAACAAGCGCAATAGTGCATAAGTAATCTCTACCTACCTTTCCGGGGCAAGGGCGTAACGATATTTATTTATATATTTAATTTATTTTTATCGAAGTTTTCCACAGTATTTTTGTACATACCCAAAAAGCTTTTTACACGACGAGAATACTTTGAGCTTTAAGTTTACTCGGAGCTTTATTCAAGATTGATATCTTTTATCGCTTTCGAAGCGCCGTGTCCTCAGACAGTTATTCGTTTTTATTATAACAGTAAACTAAGTAAGTGCTTTTTTTCCGTTGTGAACAGGATGTTGTAACGACTGTAATAATAATTATCAAAAGATTTGATCGGGGTATTACGAAAGTATTATCATATTATTTTAATACCATAAATACTTGATGTCATTTTTTTATTTTATTTTTCATTACCACTAAACGTCGGTGGCCAAGCGGTACGCACTTCGGACATCTGTTTCGGTAGTCCAGGTTCATTTTCTGTGTGCTTTTACGAAAAGGAAAATATCGTGAGGAAACCCGGGATCTGTGCCCGATATGGCGACGAAATAGCAATAGCCAGAGTAAGACCTAATATCTTGCCTAATCGTGGGTGCATTATAATGCACCCACCATTAGGCACCTCTGCCTACCCTTTTGGGTATATGGGCATAATAATATATATTTTTATTATGATAACCAATCATTATTATAGGCTCGTCAATTACGTTGACTTTTTTTTTATTAATTTTATTTATCTAGTCTTATGTATGTGTGTATGGATGTTTGTTACTCTTTCACGAAAAAACTACTGGACGGATTTAGATGAAAGTTTACGATAAAATAGCTTGCACATGAGAATAACACATAGGTCACTTTTTAACCGGCTACATTAAAAAGACGATATGATTTTAAGCAATGGCGTGCACAAGATTATGACACTGGATATGCGGCGGAGTACTCGGTTACAAAAAATGTTCTTGTACAGATTTTTAGATTTTTTTATTTAGTTTCATAGATTATGTGATCATGATAGTGAAATGTCGGTGTTTAATTAGATATATCAGAGCACATCTTGTCTCAAAGTGTAAACAGTGCTTATGTACCTCTATGGAGGGCACGCTTCTGATTTTAAGCAAGAATTATTATAAACCGGTAAAATACTGCTCTTTGAAAGTTATCGTAGCCGCGAGCGGAAAGCAAGTTCTTCATATAAATATTTCGTACTAATTAATCTTTGTTGCCTGCTTCCAGCTTCGTATATCTTTTCATAAATAGTCCTCTTATATATAACATAAAACTTAAGCGGAATTTATAGATAGGAAAGTTAAAGGCGTTAAAATTATAATAAGATACAAAAAGTCTTAATTTTTATTGATATTTTAAAAATTAGTTGCGTATAAAACCAATCACTATCAAAATGTATAAAATTAACTTACTGGATTGTCTTGCAACAAATATCCAATTTGTTTAACTATATAAAAAATATTTCATTCAGTTATATTATTTCTTGTTAAAAATATTTATTAGCTAATATAAATGCCACTAATATTTAAATTAGTCATTGGTCGATTTGAGTTAACCTTAACCTTAAGAACCATGTTCATTTACAAAACATATAAAGATATTACATTAAATATATAAAGCTATTACAAGCTTTTTTTTACGTAAATAACAATTTAATACTATATAAACTATAATTAACATAAAAGGGGGAAACTACCAAATTAAAACTAAATAAACTAATTAATCGTTATGTAACAGTACGGCTGTCGCATGCTAAAACCGTTAGACGTGTCCTTAGAAGTCCGTTGGAAGTTCCCGGGTTCAATCCCCTGGTCGGGCAACTTTTCTTAAATGTTTTTCAGAATATGTACCTTGGCTAATCGTGGGTGTTCAAGTGTATCTACGGGACTCGAGCGAGTCCATGCACCAAAAATGAGCCAGACCGATGTCATGCCCGTTATCTCGGAGTCTCAATCTGTATCTGCCTACATACAGGCGATACAGGCATGGTGACATATTTTATTCTTTTATTTTTAAATCAAAGATATCATCATCATCTGAGACATTTAAACAGTTGGTAAAGTGCTGAGCGAGGTAGGACATAGTGGCTTTCCGGTCTGGAGGGTAGGGTAGCCGGTGGACTTGCATATCAGGTCTAACATCCCGACCACAGGGCAGCGGCGCATCTACAAAATGTATGTCGTCTATAGGCCACGGTTGTCTCTTACAATCTGGAGACCCATGTGCCTATTCGCTGTCTAATACCATAAAAAAAGCAAAACAAGTTCATCGTCGTATCTGTTACAAAAGCAACCTCAAACAACGTTATAATTCTTAGATCAACTGAAATAAACTTACACGTATAAAGAACAAGTTGCCTTACCTGGGTATTGAAAGCAGAACCTCGTGCGTCAATTTCGGACACCGACTGGAGTCGACCAGAGGCGATTTTTATATAATCAACTGTATTTTCTTACTTTCTCATTTCAATTTAAATTTGGATAGACTTAAAGCTTTGAGAACTCGTTCAGTAAAATATTCATCAGACGAATTCCAACAGTTTTGTAATCAAGTACACTCCTTTATACAAACAGGTCGGATGCTGTCACATCTAGTCTGACGACCTTGGTGGTCATTGCCTACTGTTTGCACTATCAAAATTACATTTATTAATAATAATATAAAAAAGAGCGCCTTCACGCCTATTATCACCGAAGAGGTAGGCAAAGGTATGCTAGTATATCCACGACTCGTAAGTCCAGTAGATATACTAGAACACACCCACGATTAGCTAAGGTACTAGGGGCCTGATGTGATAGGTGGCAAGCCTATCGCCACTTCAGGCACTTTCCGATCCGGGGCAATGTAACGCTTACTTAGAAAAACATTTAAGAAAAGTTGCCCGACCTGGGAATTGCTACGATATAGCATGCAAATTTCGATTAAAAGATTTTGTTAATACATTACTTAAAGTAAAATTGTTTCCGTCCGTCCGTCTGTGCGTCTGTCCGTTTGTACGTCTGTAAAAAACAGAAAGATTTCCTGGTAGTAAGAAACATACTTACGTCATTTATAGTCATCAAAGATGGTAATTGTGCTTTGCCAGCTTAGAGCTAATAAGCTCAGGCTCTTACTTAAGCTAGTATAAAAATTACAATGGCTTTTTCAAGAGCACGCTAATTAAACTTATATTAAGATAGACATTTGAACAGACGGACAGACGGATGGATGGCGGAGAGTTCCGTTTTTCACCCTTTGGGTACGGATTCCTAAAAAAAGCGATTGGATTACCATATTTCCGTACCATATGACACACTTATAGGCATTTTGTAAAATTATATCATCAATTTTATAAGATTCTTTTAAAAATAACCTGTTATCCTGCATTCGGTAACAAACAACCTTCATTTTTCAGTGAGACAGGGACAAATTATCTACGAAAATACATTCATTTTTCCGGTTATTTATAGAAACCATAAATAAGTGAAGCGATTTCATATGATGTCATGCTTTTGGTGTCTTATTTTTTGAAATGCACTCAATATTGGTACGGTTAACTTTCTGTGATTCGCTTACAAGCAAGCGTAAAAGAATTAAATAATTTAAACTTAGGAAAAAGATGACGCCAATTAACTTTTTTTTGTTTATATTTCAAAAAATATGAAACCAATTGCTATAAAATATGTATGTATACTAAAATATGTATGTATACACTATAAAGTAGGATCTATCTTCGTACTAATATTATAAACGCAAAAGATTGTAAGTAAGGGTGAATGTATGTATGAATGTTTGTTACTCTTTCACGAAAAAACTACTGGACGGATTTGGAAGAAACCTTACAGTAAGATAGTTTATACATGAAAAATACACAGGCTACTTTTTAACCGGCTACATTAAAAAGAGGGGATGTTTTTACGCAATATGTATTATAAGGCGGAAAAACTCTTCGGAAGTTATCTACTCGTATGTTATTGAAATAATTCATGCGGGTGGAAGGCTGGTGCAAGATAATAATCTTTAAAATTATTTGAAAATTGACAAGTATTCACTTAAAAAATATGATAAAAGGTACCTACAGACGAATTGAGATCTACTTCTTTTTTATATATATAATGTACATATATGTATAGATAATGCTTCATACCATCAGGAAACCCGTGTGCTTGTTCGTTGTTTTATCACATAAAAAACATAAATCAAACTCGCATTTGTGACACTATCTTTAACTCAAGAAAAGCTGGACCAATTTTTATAATTTTGTGTTTTTCCATTTGTCTTCGCCCGGTATAAAACAATATCCATTAAACCTTTGGAAATTGAAGATAAAAAATTACGTGATACGAAGTTCGCCGGGACAACTAGCTATTTATATTTAATGAACAATATCGCATATTGCTTTATCATCCAACCCAAGCAAAGTGATATACTTTGTCTCAATTTTTCAAATTTTATCATGAAGTTAAAAGTAATACGTGGAGATTGCACTTCTAACCAAGACTTCACAATTTTAAACACTAGCAACTCAGCCCAATTTTGCATGGATTTCTTATACATATATATAAACCTTCCTCTTGAATCTCGCTATCTATTAGAAACCGTATGAAAATCTGTTTGGTAGTTTTAAAGATTTAAGCATATCACGTGATAATCACGTGAGACTTGAAAGGGGAGGAGTCTATAAAAAATCACGAAATATCACCCCCACCTGGGGGTGTATATACGTCACATGCATTTATTATTCGGCAAACGTGCGATTTACAACTGAAAAGCGGCGTTAAGCGGCGGCGCATATAATAAAAAAAAATACACGTCACATGCATCATCAAGGGGGGGAAGGTTAAAAATGACGGAGGGGGGAAATATAAGCATATAAACCAATATTTGTGGAAGTCAAGGGAAATTTTAAAAGTTGAGTAAATATAAAAAAATGGAAGTAAAAACTAAAATTCCATTTTTGTTGTCGTCGTTCAAAAATCAATTAAATTTAAAAGTCGTTTTAAAAAATCAAATTACATTTAAAATAATAGCTTTTTTTCATTCTAAGTGTTGAAGTTCACCGAGAGTTGTAGAGTAAAGAATAAAACAGAATCGTAATTCTGTTGAAAGACAAGTTTGAACTATTATTTCGTTGGTGTAGTTAGTAACTCACATAACCCAAAGGTAACTACATTATTATACGTCATAACTAGACAACAGCCTCCGACGACGCAGGGTATAGTTACCTGGTGTCCAATGGCCAAATGTCACCCCAAGACGTGCCCAGACTTAATTTACGACAGGTCACAGATAAATTAAACATATTTATATTTAAGAGTACACATCTATACATATTGGAGTGTCTGTATGTAATATTAAAAGAACTGCTTTTTACTGACCCCGCAAACGAAGTTTTGCCTTATAAAATAATTACTAAAATGGCCATAAAAATATGGGTTGCTCATAAAAAAGTAAAAGTTTAAATTTTTAATGCCGCATTATAAAAAAATTAATTTGTCAAAAATTAAAAAAAAAAATTAAGGGTGAACACACGCCGGTTGTGGAGACTCTTGACACCACCCTCGGATAACACGCGAGCTATTTGGTCGTGGAATGTCAACCTAGGTCGTCCCGGATCGGTGACGGAAGCGTGGAAGTCCCACACTCGACCAGGGCCGCCGGTGGTGGCCCGGCAGTGCCGGTTAAAAGCATTTCCCCTGCGAGAACAAAAAAAAAATGGTCTTCCCGGATACCTCCATTCATCCACTTTCGCATTGTATATCTGCTTTGTCAATCTTTCGTCTTGACCTTTCTCATTTTTCTTCTGATATACCTACTTCCATAAAGTAAAGTTGGGATAAGCAAAAATTGTGAACCTAAATTAATAAAAAAATCCAAATTAGCAATAAGCCACTCAAAACTTTGTTGCAGGTGCGACGAGCGGCGAAGTTCCCCGATCACATCTGTGTTTATTAGCTTTTGACTGAGATGAAATAACTTTTGTCGTATCGTAGCGGCGTGAAGGCTTAAACGTTTGAAAACAGATATCATTATTGAAAATGGTTTGACAATACTTAGGGCTGAAATTATTAAACAATCCAAAGCATCTTCGTTGTAGTTGTATAATTTTTATTCGGCTATAACATGAGTTCTGCTTTTCATATATTTTCATCGGCTTTAAAGGGAGAGGTAATAGATCTACATTAAATGTTTTTTTTGTATATTGGATGATTATTTTTAGGGTTTCGTACCCAAATTATAAAATCGGAATCCTATTACTAAGACTTCGCTGTCCGTCCGTCTGTCTGTCAGGCTGTATCTCATGAACAGTTATAGCTAGAAAGTTGAAATTTACACAGATTATGTATTTCTGTTGCCGCTAAAAAAACAAATATTAAAAGAAAAATATAAATGTATAAAAGTTGCTCCAATACAACAAACGTATTTTTTGCCGTTTTTAGACGGAACCCTTTGTGCGCGTGTTGGACTCGCACTTGACGGATTTTTTCTTTTGTAAAATAGGCCATTTTTCAGAGATGTTCCCGTTTAATTTCAATAATAAAAATTACCAGGCCCATATCCCCGAAGAGACTTATTTATTTATTTAATCTTTTTTGTACATCATATACAAATATGTTATACAAAAGGCGAGCTTAATGCGTATAGCATTCTCTACCAGCCAACCTTTGGACCAACAGAAAAAGCAATAATGGCAGATGCATTAAAAAAACAATAGAATTAGAAACAAAACAAAATAGGAAAAGAGGATACTAGAACTACAAAAATAAAACTAAAAAATATATATATTATATCTAATTACATCTGTGTATATATATATATATATATATATATATATATATATAAAAGTGGATAAGTATATATATATACTTATCCACGATTAGCCAACGATATTAGGTTCCAGATGTAACAACTGTAACTGCAACGCTATATCTTTCAGATTAACTGGAAAAAACTTATAAGAAGTTATAAAACCCTTAATCTTACTAAGACTTACTAACTTCCCTTTGGGTAGCAGAGGTCAGATGGCAGTCACATTGCATAAAAACTGGCATCCTAGTCAAATCCCCTAGATATCACGACCCCGATATCATCTGAAATAATACGGGATAAGGACGGAGAAGTTCACAATGTTTGAATTTTGCGTTTAAACATTTTGAATGTTCATGGAGTTAGTAATATTTGAAATTGAACTACTGAAATAGCAGCAGGCAAAATTCTTTCACGCTGACAAAGCTGCTAGAATAAAGGCCGAGTTCATATTTTACGTCGATATTGTAGTAAATAAAAATGGACTTGCAATAAAAATGCTAATGCTGTTATATATAGCTGACTACTCGACTTTATAATCTGTCTCCGCCATTGACTACTTCATTTATAACATTTATTATACGTCCTACACATAAAGCTAATCGTACTATCTGGAGATTGAACTTCTTACAAAGACCCGTATGATATATCGAAGTAATATTTTTTATGGTATAAGACAGCGAATATGCACAAGGATTTTCTAATGGTAAGAGACAACCGTGGCCATAGACACCAAATATTTTGTAGACCAGACACTGTTCCTTGGACGGGATGTTAGGCCTGATGTGGAAGTCTACCGGCTACCCTACCCTACGGACTGGAAGACGACAATATCATTATGGCGGCAGGAACAGGGTGGATCCCTACACAGATGAGTTGCTGCACAGCACTCTACCACCAGAGGTCATTTTCAAAGTGACCCAATTAACCTATGCTCGCTTCTTACGAACATGGTATGGCAGTTTCAACTGGGCAATCTCTCTTTTTGTAACTTTTGAGAAGTTGACAAAGTTAAAACAAATCGAAATCAAACAAAGTGTGTGTGAGTGAGAGAGAGAGATAGAGAGGGGGTTGGAGAGATAGATATATGTAGATAGATGTTTGAATATTGCGGACAGGTTGTTGTTAGGAGTGTAATCTCCAGATAGTATTTTTAGCTTAAGGGTCCTTTTTGACTAATTTATTAATCGACTTTCTTTTTTTTATAGTATAACACAGCGAACAGGCACACGGGTCTCCCGATGGTAAGAGACAACAGTGGCCTATAGACACCATGGATGTTGTAGGTGCGCCGCTGCCCTGTGGTCGGGCTGTTAGACCTTATGTGCAATTCTACCGGATGCTATGCTATGATTTCATTGGTTTCGATCTGTGATGATGTTCAACAAATTTATAAATGTGTATATTTTATTTTTTACCTAAGAATTAATATACCTACTGGAAATGAGTAAGAGACATAGGGACAAAAAAACAAAATTTGTTAAATATAAATATCCCAATATTCCTGGATAATATAAATACACAAATTGACCTAGCCCCAAAATAAGTATCTATACTTACTTTTAAATACTTTATATATACAAGAATAAATTTAGAAACAACCAGACCCGGAAATACAAAAATGTTCGTCACACAAATTTCTGCTCTCGTCAGGAATCGAACCCGGAACTCGTGGCTAGTCAGTGACGTTACGCTAATCCTAGTGTTTTTTTTGCCATTTTTATAGATAATCCTATGTGCCTGTGTGTTGTGTTTGTGTTTACACATGGGTTGTTCTTATATACTGATGCGCCTGTGGTTTTATAATAGCATAATACTTAATATCATAATTAGTGTTATGTTTAAATTCAGGCTTTGAATTATTAATGTTATCCCTACTAATATTATAAATGCGAAAGTAACTCTGTCCCTCTTTCACGTCTAAGCCACTGAACCTATTTTGATAAAATTGAGTACAGAGATAGAGTTCAACTTGAGGAATATGATACATTTTAACGACTACATTAAAATTCAGTGTGTGTATGAACCCTTTTGTATCTCAGTTCCAATATAAGGATTGTTAGTATAATAAACGACACAGTCTAACATCATACTTCGTTTAATTCACACCTCCTAACACCCAACAGCACAAAAAAGTAGGTATGTTTTTACGCAATAAGAATTATAGGTAAGTCGGAAAAAATGTCTGCCCTTTGAAAGTTGTCTGTGTAATTAAAGTAATTCACAAGGGAGAAGCCGCGGTCGGAAAGCTAGTAATATTATAATGCTATTGTTAAATCATATCAGTGTCATTACTATCCAATCTATTAAAGTCGTGGATACCTTGTATCTGTATCTGAAAGCAGTTGTTGTCATAAGTAAAATTTTATAACAGTTTGCAAGTGGGACAAATGAGTGCCAAGTTTCAGTCAGATTGATCTAACCCGTAAACAAATTATATGCTAGTGTTACAAAATGTATGCCAGAATACATTTTAAACACCCGGACCCGGAAATACAGATATCTACCGTCATCGCTAAAACATCTGTTCCCGTGGGGAATCGAAGGCCAGCCTTGCCGACCCTCTAACAACGAGGCGGTCTTAATACTATTTTACAAAACAGACATACTTTTAACAAAACTAGTAAAGTAGGCTCGTTTACAATTGTTTTTAAATTTAGTCAAAAAGTTTTAATTTTCTACATACGTACCTGAAATAAAACTTGTGATACAAATACTATAGATAGAGACAAGAACCACTGAGCATAATATCTCGTTTACCCGCCATGATGCAACTGTCCCGCATATACTACTTTGACATTAAATTCTACCCACAGAAAAAATAATAAATCTTAGCGAAAAAATACGTCGAACTAATTGTAGTTCGACGTATTTTTTTTATTTCATTGGATCAGACAATAAAATAGCAACAAACACAGCCGCAATCTCAAACCTCCAAAAAATATAACATTTACTCCGACATAACAAAAACACTTTTCGAACCTGACAGCCAAAAAAACCAGCCATTGTTAAAAATGGCGGCGTGGTTGTTATTGGACTCCCG
>DVZL01004583.1:0-12770 GCA_018236625.1 Lasaia peninsularis | reverse complement strand
GCTTATTCAGAAAAATCTGAAAAACATTTAAGAAAAGTTGCCCGACCCGGGAATTGAACCCGGGACCCCACGTGTCTAACGGTCTTAACAGGCGACACCTGTGTACCGTTACACCACGGAGGCGATTAATTTTATTAGTAAAAAACATTATATATTAATGAATAACTAGCTGTTCTCTCAACTTCATCAGCGTTTTTATTTAATTATTTTATACATTTCTAAAACAAAATTCTAATTAAAAGTAGCCTAAGCCGCTCCTTATTACATTAGCGGTCTGGCAATGACAGACCCGTCAAAATCGGTCCAGCCGTTTCAGAGTTTTGAGGGTACAAACAGACAGGCAAACCGACAGAGAAAAATTCTAAAAAATATATGTACCTTGTAAACATACATACCTATGTATTTAGAAAAAAGCAGTTAAGTATAGTACGAATATTAATATTACATACAGATGGTATCAAATTTTATTTACTAGTTACAAGTAGAGCAGTTAGTAATATAGGAACAAGCCGAGTGGGAGATTCAGAAACTTTCGAACAACTAGTCAATATTAGTTATTATACATAATATAGTCAATATACTATATTCATGAGCCATTACATAAATGCTAGTAAGATTAATTGGGCACAAATCCAATCCTAGGCAACCGGGAATCAAACCCGGGAGTTCGTGCGTCAAAGTCTGACACTACCGGATCAACTCTACTGGACAACAGAGATTTTAAAGAAAATCTTCTTGTTTGTTTTAAGAAAAATTATAAGTTTTCTTGCCTGCATTCGCCTCCTCGGCTTCAAGTATTGTAGGGCGCGAGTCTCTTCGAGATCCCTCAGGAGAGCATACAGCACGTCCGTAGGGACAGAGTTCAGGATACGTATCTGTTCTACGGTCATCTTATCCCAAAGGCTTGAGGGGGCGTCCTCTGTAACTGATCACTTTATATATTCGTATGTTTGTCCGTGCGCATATAAGTGTGTAAGCGTTTTTGTGAGTGTGTGAGTGTGGCGCTGCACAGTTTAGTTGTTGTGTAAAACGGCAAAAAATCACTTTTTTGGGAACACCCACTTTATATTTATTTTATTCTGTTTTTAGTATTTGTTGTTATAGCGGAAACATTAACTATGAAAATTTAAACTGCCTAGCTATTACGGTTCATGAGATTACAGCCTAGTTACAAAACAGACAGACAGACAGACGGACAGCGGAGTCTTAGTAGGTAATAGGATTAAGTTTTTTCTCTTTGGGTACGTTAACCTAAAAAGTAAAATCTGTGACATGAGCTGAGCATGAGATGTGACATACGTGGACACAATTACAACACGTCTTGTCCTGAGTGTTTTGGTTCTCGTACCAAAAGGAACGGTTAAATGTGTAAGGACTGTAATTTTTTAACTAAAAAAATATCTAAACAAAAAAAAACAATCAATGAAATCGGACTACGCGCTCATCAATTATAGCCAAATTAAGATTTTGGCTTTATCCCCTCCTCACGTCCCTTAAGTAAACGGCATAAAAAGTAACCTACAACCTACCACGGAACATAAACTATCAGTTAGCCAAAATTCGTCATGATCGATTCAGTAGTTTTAGTGTGAATTGCGATCGAGATACAGACAGAAAAAAATTCTAAAAAGCTTTTTTAATGTCTTAAGGGCCTGTTTCACTAAGTCTGAGTAAAGTATCTATTAACAACTCATTGATTAGTACTACTTGACAGGTAAAACTATCATAACAGTAGGTAGTTAATTGATACTTTACTCAGACTTGGTGAAAGAGGTCCTTAAAGTTTTAAATAAAAAAAAAGTTTAATTAATTTTAGTGCCCTTAAATAAAAGTTTTTTACTTTTAATTTATGAATTACTAAACATAAATATTAAAGTACAAGTAAAATTGACATTAAACTTACTTTCAGTTGGTTTGAGAATATCAGTGGAACTTGACTTCCAGTCTACTTGAGGGAGAGGTATAGAAGGCGTCTTCTCGGGTTCTGGCCATGATTTCTGTCGAAGATACCCGCCAGCAGGACCCATACCACTGTATGCTGGAAAAAGGCAAGAAGACTTACATTTTACAACCATCTTAATTTTTTTTATAGATGATAGCTGAGTATAATGACATACAACTCACCTGATGGTACGTGATGTTGTAGTCAAGGATGGAGATATACTAAGTTAGAAGCAGCCTATTCACCCTAGCCTTGAAAACGCCCAAATTATATTTCGCAGGGAACACTGCTTCAGGAAGTGAATTCCAATCTATAGCAGTACGAAGGATGAAAGAAGAGGCAAAGAGAATAGAATGGAAAATATTTTATTTTACTTAGACCTCACAAGCGGTTCTTGTGATGCGTCTATATCATTCTAAAATTTACCACCGGATCGGCACGCGGCCACTCACTGAATAGATGCGGCGAAAGAAACTCAGCGGGTTTGTCTTTTTTTTCTGAGAAAATAGGCTTAAAGTTTATCTACAAAGTTTTATTTGTTGTGTTTCGACTATGATAAATACAACAAATAAATATCGGCACGCCCATAACCCCAAAGGGGTAGGCAGCGGTGCATACAATTATGCACCCATGATTAACCGACGATATGAGGTATCTTGATTACAAACACTTTTAATGTTTTGTCTAAAAAAACCTTAACTCAAGATACAGGCCAATAGGTGACCTTTGTACAATATCTATGGACGTTTGGAACGCAACTTTTCATATTATCTACTGGGTTTTCTCGCGTTTTTATTTAATTATTTTATTTTACAGATTTCTTAATTAAAATTAGCTGTCTCCCAGAGAAAGTTCCGTCAAAATATACCTAAATCTACCTAAATACCTATTAACTAATCTATGACGAAAACTTCTAGAAGGATTCCACGTAATCGTAAAAGATAAGAATAAACTCTGGCTATCTGTCACTTATATTAGGAACAGGAAGCTCTGATAACACTTGATAAGTTGTATCTATGTTCGTATTACGTAACGCTCATTAAAATCTGGTCTTTTGAATGATAATAAATGAGATAACGTCATGATTTAAACGATTTGCAATGACACCATTTTTTAACTCGTTTCTATGCGACACATTTTCCGTTAAATATCAACTAGCAATTTCCAGCGGCTTCGCTTGGGATATAAGGTATTATTGAAAACGATATCAATAAAATAGTCAACATAATGAAGTAAGAATTTATTGCCGGTCAATTCTTAAGACGTCAAAGAACAAATTCACAGAGCCGTACATTGGATTTTCGACCAAACAAGTTGCTTAGACAGACCTGAGCGCACGGATTTTGTAGCTTAGTAAATTTAACTTAATCTAGTAAAACTAATTAACCGACTTCAACTATATTGTCACTTCATCTAAGTAAACATTTTTTGTTTTGGTTAATATATATTTCAAAAAAAAGCTGAACCAAATGTCAAAAAAATTAATATGGTACAATCTCTGACAGACGGACTGCGGACTTTCAGTAATAGGGTTCCATTTTTACTCTTTAGGTACCCTTAAAACAATTAAAATAAAAACCTCCTCTTTTTGAAGTTAAATAAAATATAAATTCAAGCGCGTTAAAGAGCAAAAGAACTATTTACTTACTTTTTTGAAAATTAACCTTATTTTAAAGCTACTTACAATAAATATTTGAGAACATCCAATAGTTTGTTTGGTAGGTAAGCATTCTTTAAGACGGCGGTCTGAACACAGACATTCATTGTGTGTATTTACCAGTATATCTCACTGATTACGTTACCATGTCTCATGTCGTCTGCGTGACGTCTCCCGGCTCGAAGCCAAACTGATAGCGAAAGTAAATTCGTCGTACGCAATGTTTTGGCCAACATTCAAAACAAACCAGCGCCGAGAATTAGTTACGGGGATTTCCGTGTTATTTATGGGGGTTACGGGCTTAAAATGGGGACCGGTTTTCAAGGACGTATATTTTTATTTGTATCAACAAAAAAAAACGTTGAGAAATGTAAAAATAACGGTGAGAAAACGCCTCCTCAGTCTGACAGTTCCGATCCTTACTTCGTAATGTACAATCACTACTGCGTTGTAAGAATTGTTCTGAATTGTAAAGAAACGCAGTCGACGCAAAATGTCGTGTACACCGAAATGCAGTGACGCATAAAATCAATGCGTTGAGCGACGTCGGAAGTCTCAAAGCATTTTATGAAATCTTTTGTAAGATAATCTTGTATTTCGCAATGTATCATTTATTTGTTTATATTTCCATTATAACGTAAAAAAGTGGTGTTATAAGTTTGACTCCCGAACAGATGAAGTGATTTAAATTTAGTATTTTTTATATTAAAGGTTAATTATCTGGGAGTTTTATTAGACATATTTCATAAAAATCGGTTGAACTGTTTAAAAGATGTGGAGTTGAAAGTGCGGATGGATAACCGAATGTCTGCAAATATTCTTGAGTGGGATCCAAACTTAAAGCGCACCACAACAGAATATTGATGATTTCATCCTATTTCAATCAAATTTGAAAAGGTCGTGGGTGTTTTCAAAACTCTTAATTCTACGTTTATTTTTATATGTGTTCAAATTAATTAGGTACTAAATTGATTATACAATGTTACCTAAAATTTTTGGAACGAATAATAAACGTATTTTAGTGTTTGACGAATAAACTATTAATAATTCCGGTGATAAATCGAATATCCAATAAAATTAGATGCTAGATGGCGCTAAAAAAAATCCTATCGCTTAATGTAAAGCTCGATCATCTAGTATAATATAGCTAAAAATTAGGTACAAATAACATACCCGTACGGTAAGTTTCAAGATTGTAGACAATATCTTGAAATACAGAATAAATATAGATTATAGTATACGATTCAGTATACACATATTATCTTGGCGAGTCTTGAGAGTTGACTCAGTTTTCCTTTTACGTAAACACTGTAATTACTAATATTACGAGCGCAATTCGTAATGGAAATGACACGTGTAAGAGTTAATTTCAATTTAAAACTCATGTTCATTTATTTTCATATCGCGCATTAGATTTTCTTATAGCTCGCAACTTACTTCACTACTTTAGACTGGTTGATACAGTCTTGATACTTTAGGTAAAATAAATTGTCTCAAAAGTGTTTTCTGACGTCATTCCCTAGGCTGCGAAGAAAGTTATTTAAACAAGGTGGAACTGTTTAAAATGTCTCAATTTTCTATTACAGCATAAATGAAAAAATAATGATCAGATTTTAAAGAAACGGGACTAAACGGAAAACAACTGTTTTTGAATAAAAATACAATTATTATTTAAATTTTTCATGTAGTAAAAAAATTAATCACACATAAAAAAAAACTTTGAAATGAGAACGTTTTCCGTTTTTCGCCTTTGTAATATATCATGGAATTAAAAAAATATAACATACATAAAAAACAGGAAAATAACATTAAAATATTGTAAAGCAAATAATAAGATGGACTCGATTTTAAATAGAATGATAATTATCCAAGTTTATTGTTATTTACGAATAATGAACATTAAAAATATATTGTAGGTTCTACATTATTATTTGGTAGTTTTATGCATACTTCATACATTTTAAAGTAGAAGGTCTATAATCTTCTTCCTCTTTGACATTTCTTTCTTTACATATCTTTACAATCTTTTGGATTCTATAACTACATTTCCGCAGCGACTCTTTGTTTTATTTTTCCTGCTGCCATAACGTCAGTACTTGATACTGTCGTGTTCCAGTTGGAAGGGCAGGGTAGCCGATTAACTTACGATATCACGCTTAAGTTAGCTATGCATCATTAACATATTTAGTATCAGGCAATGTGTTTTCTTAATGAGGAATTAACAAATAACAGCATTAGAAAGATGACTTTCAGCTTTTCAGGATTGTGCCTATCCTTGTTATCGCTTTTTTTAAAACTGGATCGCAGAGTGTTAGGGAAAACAGTAAGTTTATTTCAATAAAATCGTATTCTTAACTGTAATAATAAAGATTGAATCTACTTCAATATACTGATTCAGCATTCTGATTTTGATATGCTTTTTAAGTTACCAAAGTTGTGAGTGGTAAAAGGTATTTGGCGAAAATACATTTGTTATGGAAACAAGGACTAATTGAAAAAAAACATTACGCAACGGTAAACTACATTTATCAAGCGTGGGGAACTACAAACATCTATATGGTTATTAAAATAAAAAAATATTGTTGTAGAAGCAAAAAAAAGCAGTAAAAAAACTCGCAGTAAAAATATCACTCCACAAGATGGTGTTCGAAACACGCTTAGAGGTTTGACGTCAGTTTTTTTCGATAGTGATATGTTAATTGTTTATTTTATTGAATTAAATGTTATCTGTTGACCGTAGAACACTCTAGAATATTATTTACATTATGTTAATAATGTGTTGGGCGTTGTGACGTTGTATAATATTTAAAATTTGAAGGTCGATTTAGGCTTCAATCTGCAATTCGGCAATGACGAACAAAGCAAGTCGTGCTTTGTTCGTCATTCGAGCTTTTTTTCTACATCGAATTTTTTTCTACCAATTTTAACTTTTTTCAAACTAAAAATTATAATGAATTAAATTTTATAACTATTCGCTAGATGCGCTAGATATAAATTATATATTTGGATACAATTTAAACGTAAAAGCGTTAGTAAAAGTCAAAAAGTAAAACGCAACAAAAAAACCTAAGACTCGGGCTACAAGTTAGGTCACGGTGTTAATGACATAATACACCTCACTTTTCACATACCTAATGCTTTTAAACTAGCAATTCTTGTTTAAATATATGTAAAATATATTAATACAGGCGATCACGTAAACTGTTCTAACGATTTCGCTGAAATTTGGTGCCCAGTGGCTTTAGGTGGTACTTAAAAAAATTATCTACTTGTGTCTGACAAAACTAAATGAAAAAAATGCGATAAGGTCTGTGCTGGCTTGATTTTGACACATGGCAACAAGGGTTCACGATAACTACAAAAGTTTACTACGAAACGTCAAGATAGCTTCTGACCCCAGAGGCGCAGTGAGGAGCGGTCATGATGACTAATTCGCTAAACGTGTCGCTGTTCCCATCTTATTTATACTTTATCAATTACACAACCAATTAAAAGATATTGTATCTCGCATTCGTAATAGTGTGATCAGAGAAAGAGTGGGATTGAAAGAAAGTGTCGGTGTAAAAATGAGAAAGGGCAAAAATGAGTAATACTCCGATGTTTCAGTCATGTAAAAAGAAGGAAAGATGAAATGTTACAAAACCCATACCAATACAATACGAAAGTGGACGGATATAGGTATCCGAAGAGACCTCAGTTGATATTCCTCGTCCAAATAGCTCGCGTATTATCCGAGGGTGGTGTCAAAAGCATCCGAAACCGCCGTGTTTTAGTGAAGAGATTAATGAAAGTAGAGGAAGCTGGGCAAGTATGCAGAGATCGTGACAATTGGCACTCGATACTCTCTGCCTATGCCGCAAGGGACCTGGCGTGAAGATATGTTGTTATCTTAAAATGGCAAAGGAGGAGAATGAAATGTTACTCGGTTAAGATATGAACACAAAAACTACTGAACGGATTTTCAGTTTGTACCAATAGTTCGATTGATTCCTAAGCAAAAAGTGCAAAGAATTGCCCTAATATTTTATTGGAATTTGAAAGCAAACAGGCAAGCAGATGTCCTGATTCTTCCTTACCATAGACGTCACCGAAATACACCATTATGTTCGTCGCCTACCCGAGGAATAGCTTAAAAACGTCTCAAGCACGTAAAGTTAACGACTATGCTACCATCCAGTTCGGAATACGACAGTGGTATCAAACCGGTCCTAACGTTTGCAGGCTCGTATCACTCGTATCGTTAGTGCGCTCAAGTGCACCCAATCTACATTAGTCGATGGGGTTGTCACATTTCAAAAAGAGTGCTGATTTTGTTAATAAGGTCTTAATATAAAAGCCAATTTAAAAATTGGCTTTTAAATTTTGGTTGATGCAACCACAAAAAAAAATTCTAATACAACCCACAGATTTAGAATAATTCGTTCATCTGAAGGTTGCTCCTAAAATATACATTTATAAATATTCCTAAATAACTACGTAATATATCATAAAGCTCGACGAGAGACGTCACGCACCACGCTAATGACGATGTCGTTGGAGTTGCCAAAAAAGATTAAAGTAAAAAATATCTTCTAAGCCAGGCTTTTCCTGGAGATCTACTTAACGTCAATAAAAGAGAAAATTATTAGGCGTTGGGTTTATAATTTACATACTAGCAACTTTCCGTGCTTATCCAAAATTTTCTGAGAGAAATAGTCAAACGCCTATTTGCCATATAGTGGATGGCTATATCCTTTCAAGATCTTGCCTGCCCACCCCATAGCTATCTGAGCACTCAGAAAGTAAACTATACAAGTAACTTAAACAAAATCATTTTAACCACAAAATTAAGTCTTAAGTCAAAGACTAATTGAGTATAGAATAGAAAAAAAAATTTAAATAAGACTTTTGTCCATACATAATATAGTGTTGCATCTATGTAATTCTAAAATTTACCACTAAATTACCTTACGACTCACAGAGACTATCTTGGCTTCTTCCTCATTGTTTGAAAAAGATACTTTGTACTTACTATATTTGATACCATTTTCGAATTGATTAACGGTAGATCTTTAATGTTTGGAAGTATATTGTAAAACCATATACATAGGAAGAACATAAAACATAGCTAACTCCATGGAAACAATATACATGCACCACAAATATTTTCCCTAAATTATTAAAAAATACTCACCTAAGTACATAAGCGTCGACTTGCTCGCTCTGCGTGAAAGATATAATTTCGCAGCGGACTATCTTCAACACATTCTCCCATTGTTGGCTAGAACAAGATATAAAAATGAACTGTAATAAAACGAAAAGTATTTCCGTATAATGAGCATATTTGAGAACCTTAAGGAGAAGGTAGCTCTAGTGGGAAGAATTATGGAAATGCTAATAATATCATAGTCATGAGATAGCAACACATATTCATATTTTGTAAAAATACATGTTTCATTTCATTGAAATCTTGAAACATCATATATAAACATATGTGGAAATTTAACCAAGCGCCAACAGTGAAAAATATAGAATAATGTCTATGGTTACTTATCACCATAACAAACTAGGCTTTTACTTTGTTAACAACAATTTTATGTATCTGGTGCACTATCTGCTGATATAGCCATCTTATTAAAATAAGAAAATAGCCTAATAAAATAAATAATAATAGCAGGTTGTATTGAGAACAATTTTTAAGAAATCATTAAAAGTATTCAATATACCAATTATAAAAAAACTTCTTGAGAAAATATTTCAAAAGCCCACTATAATTGCAGCTCAGAGAAATTACAAAAGTTGTTGAACTGGTTACTTGGTAATGGTTTACCAAAATTGATGTTGGGGCTACTTATTTAAAACTTCCAGTTTCTGTGATAACAGTAAATGTGCGGGTCATTATTTTGCTACTTTTTGGTACCAGTCTATAAGCAAAGAATTATAATTCATGTATCTTTTAATACACATATGATCAAGTTTATATATTTGACATTTTGTAGAAGAGGAGGTAAATGGGCAAGTGGATCGTCGGATCCACCTAGCTGTTTACAGAGGATGTGTATAACAGCAAGACCAGCATCAACAATACCAATCTTAACAATCTTTTAAAAATATGTACGATATTTTATAGGGTTTCGTACACAAAGAATAAAAACAGAACCCTATCTGTCTGTCTATCTGTATCTTGTAAACCATAATAGCTCAACAGTTGAAATATTCACAAATGATGTATTTCTGTTGCTGCTGTAAGAACACATACTAAAAGCAGAAAATAATAAATGTATAAAGGGTACTCCCATACAAGAAACGTGACTTTTTGCTATTTTTATAGATAATGGTACTGAATCTTTTAAAAGCAGACTCACACTTGGCCAGTTTTAAGTTTGGAGTTGTTTTGGATAGGTTATTAATTCCAAAACAGTGTTGTAAAAGTTAAGAAACTCCTTCAAAATTGTACGATACTTTAAAACGATTTAAAATGTTTAAGCAAGATTTCTATGCAATGCCAAATGATCACAACAATTAGAAAGTGAGTGGTCAACAATTTGAACACTCTACATTGTATACAGTCAAACGGAAAGAAACAGTGCGGGGTATTTCAGTAGTGGAGAAGTAAGAATAGAAATATTGTTAAATTTCTCTCAAAAGCCAGTTCCTTGTTTGTAGATAGACACAAAAGAATGAACTGAAAGAAGGTGACATAATCAGAATCTTTATAAGAAAGTCAATGCTACATGTGTAACAACATCATCATTTTTTATTTATCACAATGCTTTACCCACATGCTAAAGCTTTTTCTCAGAGAAATTGATTGAAATATTGGGTAAAAACTGTCCAATTCTATTAGCAGTATTTTAGCATTAAATTCAGAGTTGGACCTAAAAACAGTATAAAATATTTGTATAAAATAAAGATTATAATATCACGATAGATTTTCTGTGATCAGATAATTACTATTAAATTAAGTAATAGCTTGACATTGTTGGCCATATTTATTATAATATCTAAAATCAAATAATGCAAATTACAAAAATATAAAATAAAATTTATAACATGTGACTAATAAGTCATATTCTTAACATAGGTTTATTTTAATTATAGGTGGAGCCAGAAGATACAATTCTTTGATATATGCTATTAGAACTTCTAATTTTAGTAATCAGTAATTTTTGGAAATATATTACAATGGAAGGCCGAAGCACATACCACTAGGCCACTGACGAAAATACGAACAAGGAAATTATATTGTATTGTAAAAGTACAGATGAATCAAAATTTCCTTTCATAGACATGAATGAACAAACATGGACACTTTAGAATTTGTAATATCAGTAGGATTTCTGACTCTTCATACATATTTTTTAGAATCAGACAGTGGATACTGGTATAGTCAATGCAACACCAGTTAACTGCCTTTATGTGATATTTTCAATAAGGGCATTTAGTAAAACTTCAGATTTTCATATTATTAAATGAAAAAAAGCTACTTCAAGTTTTTAGCCCTGATAATTATTATAAATAATAACATACTTACAAGTGATATACATAACAGCACTGATGTTTTTATTATATGATATTCAATTCTTGAATAAGGAGATGAAATTGTTAGTATTTACTTGTAATTACATAAGTATAAAAGTAAATATTTAAGTCATATGTGCCAATAAGTTTATCATCTAAACTGTCTTCTACAGTGTTTTAAGTTGTAACATTTTATTTACAATTTACTAATAAAATTATATAAATTTCTTCTCTAAAAATTCTCTTTTTATTGAATTAAAAAAGTTTGTTTGAATAAATATTTTTTTATATTCTACTGGCTACTGTATCCTATAACATGTATCAGGTTCTAATATAGTAACAAAGTATTAATGAAAGTAAATCATTAATTTATTTGGTTTAGATTGTTTCATATTTTTACAATACATCCATTTAAAAGAGTAGTTTCATATTGACTAGCAGAGTTAAATAATATGAAACTACTTTTTATGCAAAGCTAAGCATAAAATAACATGTCGATAAATTAAAAATTAAAAAGAGCGCCTTTTCATCGAGTCAATCAATGGTGCTACATTCAACCAATAAGCCATTAGCCAACGCCGAGGTCGAAATTGCCGGGCACCGGCAATACGAATCAGCTGATTCTAGAACCTTCCTAGGCCAAACCATGTTTTTTCGTAAAATGAACCAAAACATTTATATCTAAATATTTATTGGCGTTTTGCTAATTTACTACATATAACGCTTAACAATTGTGAATAAAAATACATTAAATTTATAAAACACATCAATAAAATAGAATTAATTTACCGGTAACCTAGCACAATAAATAAGACAAGAACAAAATATGAGTGTTTCTAAAAATTAATCTTACCGAGTTATTTTTCTCAAATCCGCTTGCTTCTCCGGCGTAAACCAAATTTCAATTAATTTTTCAACACCTTCAAAAAATTGATCATTACTTTCACTATTAGATATAATTTCCGTTTCAGCCATAGTTAACTATTCTGCTTTATTTAATAAAACAAACAGAAAATTTCACAGCAAAGTTTCCGCAACGTCAATGGGTAAACGTCGGAAAATAACTGAACCTGAAGAAAAGTTCTGAAGCAAAATGCAGTCTACGGGAAAGAAGAGATAAGAGCTATTGTTAGCCTCTCTTTCCTTCAGAGCGAGCGAGTCTACGACGCGACGGCGCGCAATGACAAAAAAACTACGAAGAAATTAAATCACGAATGGGCAGAAAATCACTCTGCGCTTCAATTTATAGGTAATATAGATGGATAGCCTAAGAGCTATTGAAAAGTTTTTAACGGTACGGAGGTATTGACGTATATTGTGACACAGCTGCTTAATTATTATAAAATTATATACACACACACACACATATCTATATATTATATCATGTAGATTAGCGTATTAGAAAGGGATTAGAAATAGATCTTCCTACCAGGCAGCTCGTAAGAGACGAGTATAGGTTTTCAAGGTCATTGCCAACACGATTACTGGTGGTAGACTATTGTGCAGCAATTCTCCCTAGTATGGACCCACCACCTTACCTTTTCCTATACCTTTTCCATAATGACAATGTCGTGTTACGGTCCGGAGGGTAGGGTATTTTTTTTTTTTGATACGGACTAACTTGTTGCTAACCGAGTGGTTCTTACAACTTCACCGGACTTTGTGGGCGAG
>DVZL01004582.1:0-12771 GCA_018236625.1 Lasaia peninsularis | reverse complement strand
AGTAACATGTTTATATGTAATCATCACTTGTAATGTAACAGTGTAATCGTTTGTTGTCCCAAATATATTAAAAAAAACTTTATCTGTTTAATTTGTGTAGTTTAGTTATGTATCCAGAGAAGTAGTTCTTAAGCGAAGTATACTGAAAGAGAAGTATTTTATATGGGAAAAAGACCAAAAGCTAATCAAGGATCCCACGAAGTACACATTGCGAGAAACATCTTATGTTAATAAAACACCCCTTACATCTTCCATATCTATAGGTAACCTGGTCTCGACAAAACAATGACTAATACATAATCGCGTGACCCAATGAGGGCAAGGTTTCTATATAGAATTACAGAATATGTAATTATTAACTGAATAGAATAGAAGATATTTATTTTACTTATGTATTCTGATCAACTTTGCTTGTGATATATTTATCACATCTGTCATCTGTGCAGCTACTCACCCGGGTAGGGATCCACCGCCTTACCTATTCCTGCCACCATAATGACATTGTTGTGTTTCGGTCCGGAGGATAAAGAAGCTAGTAGACTTGCACATAAGTACTAATAGTCCAACCACAGGATTGCGACTCATCTACAATGGTATAGACACCACCGGCCTCGGTTATCTCTTACCACCTGGAGACCTGTGTGCTTGTTCGTTGTTTTGTCACATAAAAAGTCACCTTCTTTCATATCTTCAAACCGGGACACTGCGGTACTAACAGACAGACAAGTAAACATCCGGGAAAATTGTTGTAGGATCTAAATAAAATAATCCAATAAATAAGAAGCTTAATAAATATGAATTAATATTTTATTTATATTAATAAATTAAGATTAACTATTTGTACTTCATTATGGATGTATTAGTATACAAAGCAGCTAATTATTCCAAGCACATATAAATTGGTACACAGATGCTAAGTAGCGATCTCTACCAGACAATCGCTCAAGTTTCAAGTAAACATCGCCGGATAGTTCAATTATTGTTTATTATCGATTTCCGTCCCAATATAGATTTCTTTGCCGGCGGCCATTGTGAATAATTAATGTTGGGAAGTTGAGCAAAATGAGCGTGTTTAAATTTCATACTTTTAAATTAGAAATAGTCTTTCACTAAATGAAGTTTTATGAGATAAGACAGTGAACAAACACACGGCTATCCTGATGGTAAGACAAACGTGCCCTTAGGTACAATAGATGTAGGTACGTCGTTGTCCATTGGCTGAGTGTCATGCCGGTGCAAGACTAACGGGTACCTGTGCTGAAATATGTAAGTCGGTGTAACTCTACTCCACCCGAGCAAGGTTCTGCACAGCAGTACACCACTTGTGGTCTTGTTGTTAGTTACCCAATTAAATTTTGCGGGCCTCTTATGAGCTGCCTGGTAGCGAAACATGGGGACATCAGAATTTTTTGATATATACCCCATCGCTCCATAGCGTTGTAATCTAAAAAATGAATATACTGGGTTATTAATTATTATCTACAGTTGAACTGCAGCAACGTGCTCGGTTTATGGAACTAACTATTCTTAACCTGTTTTTATTGTTTTTAAATTCATGTATTTCGATTTAGAGGGTAATGACAAGCGACATAAATATCATATGAAAGTCTGATCTTACCTTCCTATAACATGTAAAAAGTTCTATTATTTTTTAATCAAATGTAGAAATAACGATTTTGCTTTGAACTCATCAAAAATCACCGAAATCGGACAGAAAAATTATATATACAAAACAAACTTCTGCGTTATGATTTCGATGGGAAATAAAAAAGGATATTATCATCAAATAATTATTTACTTAATTTATTACTAATTTACCACTATTATTAACTTCAATATTATAAAAAATATCGTCATACTGAGGCCATTACTGAAAAGATTAACTCCTGATTTCTATTAGTTTTAATAATTCTGGATTCTGTTATGAACGATGAAAATAAAAATTACAGATTTTTTTTATGATATTGGAAGGCAAACAAGCTGACGGATTTCCTGATGGTAAGAAATACACGTCGCCTATAGACACCAAATGTGGAAATGGTGCGTTGGCATCCTGAAGCTGGGATGGTAAGCTTCTTGCGTAATTTTACCAGCTACTATACCCTCTAAACCAAAACACGACAATGGCGAGCACTGAGCTATTGTGGCAAGAATAGGCAAGGCGGTGGTATCAATCCGGGTAAGTCGTTGCAAGGCTACCACCTAGTCAATGTCATGGTGTTGGTGACAATAGACCCTCTCGCCTCTCGCCTCTTACGAGCTGCCTGGGTGGAAGGCAGTTGGCTCCGTTGGATAATACAACGGAGCCCGGACCAACACAGGGTAAAACGGGGTACATACACCAAAACAAAATTTCTTAGAATGCTACTGTCTGATAGGGAGGCAGATGGTTTATTCTATAATGGGGATCCAGACCAAACCGCAGGGAAAATTTTAAATTTATTCTAAGAAAATTGCCAATTATAATATTTTAGATCGATAGTCTATTCAAAAACTAAAACCTCTAAAGCTGGTAAGCAATTATTTCCAATTAGCCTTCAACCAGACTTCTCATTAGAGAGTAGAGGCTGTATTTAATTACGGAATTCGTACGGATAGATTTAACGTAGCTTTTGCACTTTTATCTTTCTGTTTTGGTCATAAAATTAAATGAAAACCATGTGTCGGACAATTTGAAAAGATTTATTTTGTCTGCAAAAGAGTGTGCTTAAATTGGTTTCATTATTAAAATTGTAAAAGGATTACTACTGTGTTTTTGAATGCCCTTTGTAATATTTTCTATATATAAAAAGTGACTAGCTTTCCGCCCGCGTAAAGTTTTCTAATAACATAGATAACTTTCAAACAGGGGATTTTTTTCCGACTTACATCTCTACACATACATCCATACATTCTATTCTCAATACAGTGTGTATTCTTAATAATCATATTAACGTGTATTAATTGCGAAATGCAATTTTCTGTCGCAACAACACATTATGTATGCGTGGTTTGGTGATTGTTTACTAACCAGTTGCATTATCCGACGCATGAATCAGCCAAGTATTGTTCATCGCCAACGTCTCTCGGTGATGAACCAGGACTGTGAGCGATAGTGACTATAGAATAATATTAATAAGTAATCGTTTCCCGCGGTTTTGGCCGCACCACAAGGTAGTGTGCACAAGTTTTGTTAAGACTATCGTCACATTATGATTAGCCGACAATATTAGTTTGGTTAATGGTAAAATAAAGATCAGAGATGAACGCATTCAAACATACATAAGGTACATTAATTATATAATAAAATAAACTTTAAGAGCTTGTCGCGTAATTCACTTGTGTAATGGGTGATCAATGAGTTTTAAGGTTTGTGGTCGACTTAAAAAAATCTGATCCACCTACAGTTTGTAGTATCTTTATGAACAAACTGTAGATGGATCAGATCAGACTTTCGTCAAAAGGTTCGTGAGTGAGTCACTCACGAATGTATTTATATCGCAACAACTTTCAAGTATGGCATTGGGTTCTGTGTGTTTTTTTTTGAAATATATCTCACTTTAATTACAAAAAAATAGAGCATCAAATTGTCAATGTTTTCAAATCAAAGTGACATATAGTCGTGACGAGGCGCTTCTTTGTCTATGCCTCATCAATATTTAGTATCAGTAGATACATGATTAGTCAGACTGCAATGACAATGACATTTGCTGTTCCGTAGGGAACAGCTGAAACCTGAAATCTTTCGTTTAATAACAATATTGCGTTTTTGTTTTGAATTTATCTATACATGCGTTTATAGACAAATTTGATGTTGTGGCTTTCCCGTATAAAAATTCGCAGTCAAGAACCTCCGTGATCTAGTGGTATGCGCTTCGGAATCACTGGAGTTTATTGATATACTTGAGTACATTTTCTGAGTGCTCTTACGGTCTTCTTAACATCGTGGATGGATTTGTGCCCGATATTGCGATAGACATGCCACCTATCACATTATTGGGCCTAATATCCTTGGCTAATAGTGCTTCCATATGTACGTCCACCTCTGGTTATCTCTTCGCGGATATGGGCGTGACGCTATTAATTTATTATTATTCAATCGTCTTTTCACACGACAAATTCACTTGTATGATACAAGTGATGATACAATATTAACCCTATCGATTTTAAACTCGAGCTCTTCAATACCCGCATCGACAACATATATCTCCATGTACTCGTATTACTGCGTGTCGCGAGTTGGGCGGCACGCTAAAAACTTAAAAAAGATAAAGGCGAAACTAATTCGATACAAAAGATCTTTCTCGTAAAGGGTAATAAGACAAAGGCATACGACCGAGTAAATTGTATTAAGATCTTCCAACGGCGAAACAACGAAATGAAATAAAAATTGTCAATTTACAGAATATGTGTGTTAATAAGTTGTTACAACGAAGTATTTAATTGTACCAATTATATTCTACCACATTGTGGTGTGCAAATATTTTAACAAACCTTACCCTTAGTAATATTGCGGCACAATTCAAAAAAGTAGTTTTTTAATGATTGACGTTTAAATATTCTGGATTCCTACATCACAGTAGGTCATCATCCAATTTTTAAATAGCATGCTTATTATTTAAGTTATGATTTTGTAATTTGCGAGGTTTTTCTTTCTGCCAGCGTTAACAGGTACATAATTTTATTTTGTACCCTTAGCATTTAAAATCATTCAAAATTTTGACTTGATCCCTGTATTACTAATTGCTAATTGTTAAAACTTTTATAACCGGCTTGTTTTAACCCCATCTACCGTATATTACTATTATTATTACAATAGATACACCAACGCAAAATACGATTTTATAATTTTCAGTTCTCCATTACTCAGCTTCAGTGTTATTTGGTTAGTTTCTCTAACCAAGCCTAATCCCTTTTCTATGTTGGATGATATCGGGGCGACCTACCTAATCTTTTTTTGAGGATTTGTCAAGGACGCTAAATTTTACACAAGGCGACTGCTGTCTAACTTTTGCAACCCATAAGGGAATCAAGGCTTAATCCTAGATTTGGTCAAATTCGAATTGACAAAACCGCGTTCCAATTGATGTCCTACGACTTTGGAATTGAAATTTCAACGACCATCAATTGAAATTTCAATACTTAACCTAATACATCGTCATAATGATAATAATACACCAAGTTGTATTTACTGCGGTACGGTCTCGTATGATTCACCTGAAGGGTTACCAGATAGGACCTGACACTGATAGGTTATCGGAACTCAGTGATTCACCTCACAGGCGTGAGGGAGATCATTGCTCCGGCTTCAAGAAAAGAACGCACACATTTCCAATAGCTCGACAATCTACGATAGGTACTCCTGGTGTTGCGGCTGTTTGTGGTCAACGGTGATCACTTACCATCACTTGACCTATTTACTCGCTTGCCTTCTGTTCTATAAAAAGAAACATCTATTGTTTTTAACGGTGGTGAAAAATAATATTATGCA
The DNA here is from genome assembly GCA_018236625.1 of Lasaia peninsularis. Classification (NCBI taxonomy): domain Eukaryota; kingdom Metazoa; phylum Arthropoda; class Insecta; order Lepidoptera; family Riodinidae; genus Lasaia; species Lasaia peninsularis. The sequence continues at coordinate 7,301 of DVZL01004582.1, read as the reverse complement.
ATCTACCTCATAAACCCTGTTATAGACAAATACTGAAAAAATGTTATTCTTACTTAAGCAAATAATATAGTAATACCCTTTTACAGATTCTAAGTACGAAAACAATGTTCAACGAACATCTTCGTTATAAACTTTTAAGGAGACAGTAGACAGTATAAATTTACATGAATAATATTGTAAGCGTTTGTTCAAGGTTCAGTCCTCATCATCAGTCCATGCCCATCAAATTATAATAAAATATCAAAAGTGAATTAATAGTTAATCGAGTCTAACAAAATATATTTTTCCTCAATATGAATAATATTCAACTATATTATAGTTTAAGAAATTTGCTTTCGTTTGAGATATAAAAATACTTGGACATTATTTTAGTGCTGGATTAACATAAAAACTTATTTTTATTTTTCCTTTTTCTATTACCGAATTTTATTATTCGCGGGGGACGTCGAATATTAATAATTCTTGACAAAAAAAATATAACAACTATACAAGCTTATTTGGAGCATATAAAATTATTCATTAATTAATTCAACTGTGGTAATGAGGGAGCTGAAATTATAATGGCAACGATTAGTAAAACTTTCCACGTGTGCTTGTAGTATATTGATTGTGTGGTCCCACGTTTCGCTGCCCGTATGGTTCACGTGAGGGGTTTGAAGCGCGTGCACCCGATAGCTTATCAAAACTTTGTGATTCACCGCTGCTGCCGCGACTGGAACGTCACCTGTCGGGGAAAGCCGGAGTTTCAAAGTTAAAGGGTTTTTATATCAGAAACGTTATTGCTCAACTTTACTCCGGCTAAAAATAATGTTTAAAATGCGATGAAGCATGTTAATTGTTTGAGATTTTCTGCGCCAGATAAATAAATGGCCTTCACATATCTTCACGCCGGTTCCCTTGCGGGGAGGCAGAGAGCCAAGTGAATCGAGTGCCAAGTGTCACGAAACCTGCACACTTGCCTAGCTTTCTCCACGTTCATTAATCTCTTCATGCACACACCCTGGTTTCAGATACTCCTGACACCACACTCTAATAATACCTACTCGAGCTATATTTAATAGAATGTCAACTGAGGTCTCCCCAAGTACCTACATCGATCCACCTTCGCATTGTATACCTATTTTGTCACTCTTTCATTCTTTCTCTGTGACCGAACCATCGGACCATGCCCTTTCTTATTTTTACACTGACATTTTCTTTCAATCACACTATTCTGATCACACTATTTCGAATGCGGTCAGCGAGTGTTACTCCGCTAATATTGCGGAGTGCACGCATAAATACATAATATTTTTAGATAAATTATATGCTTGTGTTATGGATGTTAATTAAAGATACTAATACATATAATAAAAGACAAAAATACAAATTTTGGTAAGGTAGTAGATCCCTATACGGGTAAATTGCTGCGTAACTGGTCGTATCAACAAGACCTGGCGTAGAACACACACAGTTCTGTTGTGCTCGTGGCCTACGAGCAGTCGTCAGATAGACCGGCAAATAGTCTGTTTTAGAAAGGAGGTTCGAACCGACACGGGTCATTTAATTTTTAAAACTCCTTGTTTCCAACGAAATTCACTTAACTGAATATTAATATACAAAAATACCAACAAAACGGACGTGGACGCTATAAAAATAACTATTTATTACCAATCCTTATTTGACCTTTTTAGATGATACATGGCAATTCACACTTGTATGTGAAGTATTTGAGACTCATGTTTTCGTAAACTTATTCAGTTACGTAATCTACGAAACCCGCGTTAATGGTAGAAAATTATAAACACAAACGTAATTTCATGGTCGAATCTTTGAAAGTCCTTACTAATATTATAAATGCGAAAGTAACTCTGTTTCTCTGTCTGTTACGCTTTCACGCTTAAACCACTGAACCGATTTTGATGAAATTTAGTACAGAGATAGAGTTGACCTTGAGGAAGGATATAGGCTACTTTGTTACCGACTACATTTAAAAAGAGTGAAACATTGACAACACTTTATGAAGTTTATGTTTTACACGAGTAAGGAACCGCGCTGCGGTTATTATCCCATCATAAAACAAACTAAGAGAGAGAAAGAGAGAAAACAGAAAAAAAATAACGCTTGAAGTACTTTAGTCTTAGGAAGAATAAAGAAAAAAACTTAGTTAAATACGAGTCGCTGTCGCTCATGAAAGGTTCCGTACGATTATCTACAAAGAACGGCAAAATCATCACGATGGGATGGGAGTCCCCTTAAAATAGTAATTTTACTCTATTTATATAATACATCATCCGTGAACATTGCAACTTTCTAGATATTGAGGTTCATGAGACATGAGAAAAAGACGGACGGATTGGGGGTTTTATTAATGTTTCCGTTTTTTAACCTTTGGGTACAGAAGCTTAATAACGGCAAAAAAATCACGACTGTTGTTTGGGCTTCATATTATATTTTTACTTTTTTTTAGTAGTTATTGTTATAGTGGCAACAGAAATATATCGTCGAAAATTTCAACTTTCTATCACGATTTAGGAGATACCGCCTAGTGAAAAACAGACAGACGGACAACGGGGTCTTAGGGATCCGTTTTTTAACTTTTGAATATGGTAAACTGTATTGCATATTCATAGAAGTGATTTTTTCACAACTTAAGCCTTAAAATTGTAGATTTTTTCGAACTTTAGCCTTGAACGGTCACGTTGGTTATATGGATCAATTTAATATTTTACGTCAGAGTCCAAAAATAAACTTATTGGAGGTACCAAAAAACCTTGGTTATAAGCAAACCTTCTCATTCATCAAAATGTTCAAAAATATCTGGTTACTAGTTTTATTTAAAACTAGCTGTGCCCACGACTTCGTCCGCGTTTTTATTTAATTATTTTATTTTATACCTAAACCGTTTCTTATTACATCAGCTGTCTGCCAATGAAAGTCCCCTCAAAATCGGTCGAACCGTTTCAGAAATTAGCGGGTACAAACAGACAGACAAAAATTCTAAAAAATATTCATTCATTGCATTCAGTAAAAAACGGTTATTTTAATATTACATAATATAGACTCTTTATTTTTATTTCTTTGTATAGATTAAAATTTAGTTCCAAAACTGAAAATAGATGGCGCTGTGCATTTTTATATTGCGTCATACGTCATTGCCCATCACATTAACACTCTGATTTTATTTAATTGATTATATAATGATTATATTTTATACGATCGTCTGTGTACTTTTTATTGCAATCGGGTAAATTCTTGGTATAATCTCTAGTAGCTGGTTTCTATTTTGTTGCGTGATGTTTTTTTTTCACCGTAAGATCACTTGGAAAATGTACCTAAGATTGAAAAACTCATTGGTACATGGCGGGGTTCGAACCTGGACTACCCGAAGCCCGAAGCGCGTATGCTCGAATCAATATCAAATATTATATGAAAGTATTTGTGTAATATTTGTTTTTGCTATCATTAGATTACGCGTGTTTCTTCTTCCTGGTTCCACTTAATCTACCGATCGATAGGTGACGCATACCCGCATTCTGACGCTATCTGCCCGTTCTACACCTAAGCTAATTATACTAGGTCTTGATAATAATCTATTGATTACGCTTGTTTAAATATACGCCTTGTCACTTCTAACCGACTTTGAAAATGACGAGCTTCTCAATGTTTTTTCTATGCGATTGTCACGCGATTACTACTTCAGATCCAAATTGATTTGGACGCTTCTTGTTTTGTATGTTAGATCATAATTCAGAGATGGTCCCACGAATATTTTATGGGAATTGCTTCAGCTCGATTAAAGTATATGTCTTGCAATTGTACCGTTAGATGTTTGGTATCGATTAACCTATATTACTTACTTATGTTACTAAGCCTATATTGACGAAACGTTGCTGGTAATTCGACTGCACGATAATTAAACTTATTTTAAGTATATGCTATCTTTTTCTAATGAATTAAAAAGCAAAAGAGACAAAACATTTTAACTTGTGCACTAAGAAATGTAACGTACAAACTAATCTGACACGATTAAAAGTCTTGGGTTAAAAAAGGGGTAGGCACATACTAAGTAAGGTAAGGACGATGTTAAGTATCTTGATGAAATTGGTGGGAAGCCCGTCGCCATGACAAATTCAATCTCAGCACGTTATACTTTTCAAATTAACTGAAAAAAACTCATAACAACAAGTTGCCCTACACGGATCGAACCCAGGACTTCATGCGTTAAGTCGGACACCGACGTCACGTCTATGGGGGCGATATAAAATCGATGGTGAAGTTTAATGTGTTATTGTCATGGTAACGCTTATCGAGGCGGGCTGCAAGACTTATAAAATGTATCGGCAAGGCGGCCTATTACTGCAGGCTGCGGTGGCGCCGCTGACGAGCTATATTTGTTCTGCCAGGGGCGGATTTACCAACAAGCAGAGTGTGCTGAAGCGGTAAATAAGATCAAAATGTCTGTTCTTAAAGTAAAATGTTCAAATTTGCAGTTTTTTTGCAAATGGTTAGAACAACAATTCATACAACGCGAGCTATTTATATATCATGGGTTTTAAAATAACCTATGAATTGACAGTCCGACGCCCTTGTTTACAATGCCGATAAAGGGAGATGATAAATGCGAACAATATAATGCATAAATCTAAAATTTTTATGTAAGTTGTCATGTCGTTTATAAAAAATGTGGTTTTAATTTTTAGATTATGACCTACCGTGAGTTTCCGATTCGATTCCCGACGGGGACAGGCATTTGTGTGATGAACATAGATGTTTGTGTTTCCGAGTCTGGGTAATCAATTTATTCTTATGTCTATTTAACTTATATATGTTAATATCGTTGAGCACTCATAACACAAGCATGTATTTTGCTTACTTTGGGTATAGATCTATGAATGTAATTTGTTCAGGGATATTTACTTATTTTAAATTTTAAACGCCTACTGTAAATCCGCCCCTATATCCAGCAACCTTTCCGCGGCCGCGGCGGTTGCTATAATTGGAGAAGTATGGGTTACTATTTATTTATGAGGGGTTACGATGTCGGCTGCCGGCGCGGCCTTGCGACCTATATATTAAATAACTTAGAGTTACCCTGACAATTAGGCAGAAATAACGTTTTACACGTAATACGATTAAAATTGTACCTGTTAGAATAGAATAGAGAAAATATTTTATTTCACAAATATATTTGTTATTTCTATTTTGTCTACTTCTTCAAAGTCGGTTAAATTGTTCCAGTATTGCACATTTCTTTTTGCTTTGGTCACGTCATCACACGTGATCGGCTGGACCGATTCTTTTTTGTAGTATTTGTTAACGTCATCGTCAGGAGAAGATTCTTATAAAAGAAAATTGCGTCGAAATTGGAAAATTTAAGAATACTTACCACCATATAAAATTACTTCTAATTTAACCTTGGACAATGTAAACATTTTTAATGACATTTTGTCGTTAAAATGCCCGCAACTTCGTCCGCATTTTTATGTTATTATTTAATACATTTCTAAAATAAAAGTAGCCTAAGCCATTCCTTATTACATCAGCTGTGGCTACCAGTGAAAGTCCCATTATAATCGGTCCGGCCATTTTAGAGATTAGCAGGTATAAACAGACAGACGGACGAAAATTCTAAAAAAATACTTTTTGGTATATGTACCTTGTAAACATACATATACATTTAAGAAACTGTCATTTAAATATTACATACCGATACTCCAATTTTACATATTTCGCTTGTCTGGAAGAATACAGTATCATGTCAAAATTTGACACTGAGTTAATGATACAGTTAGACTAAGAAAAGTATGTTCTACCTTTTAAATTAGACCTTAAATTAGTTCTAACTTAAATGAACCAATTACCAAAGTTATATGATATAGAATATTATCTATTATTATCTATTAATGGTACATAGATTTGGTTTTACCGTAAGAAGAAAAGTGTAATCGTTTTTAGAGTTAATATTCTTGCAGACAAGCGATTTATATAATCAAAATAATATATTTTTGTCATCGTTGCTCGATTTTAAAAATTTTTGAATTAATTCTATCTCTCTAAAGGTGCGCTATTTCAAAATTGCCGAGTCATTGTTAGGCTATTTATTTGAATCCGCCTTTGTGGCACGTAGGTTAAGTTTTTGTTGGTGGCGCGTGCCGCGCGACTGCGATCTAGGCAAATCCTATCCTTTGTGCTTCGGTGACAATGGTTCCGCACACATTCAAGGACGGTAACCATTGTTACGCGACGGCTAAGGTATTCCTCTATATTCATATGTTATTTGTTACAGAGATAATATTTCAATGTTGTATCAGGGTTTAGATATTATAATCATTAATCATTATCATTACATCATAGAGTACATTTTGATTCAGAAATATAGTAAATCTTGTGTAATGATTTGAAAATGATTAATTTGCCGAATATGTGTGTGTTAAAAAGTTGTTACAAAAGTTTTAAATTATTATACCAACATACTCTACCACAATTTAACAAATAATCTATATATTTATTTGTAAAACTGTATATAACATACTAATTATCTTATTATTTATAAACATTAAATAATCATCTAATAATTATAAACAATAAACATTGTGTGCATTTTTCCTCAACGATATTGAAGAAATCAGTCGTCGTGTTGCACAAACGATATATAAAAAAACGATATATATAAAATTTAGATTTAGTCAAGGGAGTCATAAATGTAAGATTTCAGTTATGAAGACTAGTATATTATGGAAATTTGACGTCTTATTCAATAACTAGAAGTTATTGGAATAAGCGCAGTGCTACTAAGCGAGCGCAATCGATCGCCGAAGCCAAACAAAACAACCTTCAATACATTTGGATGAATAACGTTTTAGTGGGCTGTATAATCTGAGAATTTATATATAAAAGTAGCTGTCCTGACGACTTCTTTATATTATAATATTTTCATAGTGTTAATGGTTATTCTATTCCGCATGAAGACAAATCTAAAAAAAAACCTAAGACGACTTTGTTTTATGTATAAAGACTTCCAGTTTAGAACTTAAACTACTGTTTAAACTTACAAATAACGTTCTATAATAAAATATAGCAGGATGCTCGCAATCCATTTATTTTATAAATTTATTACATACATATTATTAATAATTTATTTTACACAAACATGGAAGATAAAAAGACAACAGCACATATACAAAAGGCGAGCTTATCTCCTAAAGAGATTTCTTATAGCCAAACCAGTAACAAATAATAACAACTTCCCGTCACGAGAAGCGATAATTTTTGTAAACAAACTTCTTTTACCAAGAAAATATTTTTACTGCGTGACAATA
>DVZL01004581.1:0-12771 GCA_018236625.1 Lasaia peninsularis | reverse complement strand
GGATTGGAATGTGCCCGAAGTGGCGATAGGCTTGCCACCTATCACATCAGGGCCCTAGTACCTTGGCTAATCGTGGCATTCGTGGGTGTATTCTAGTATATCTACTGGACTTACGAGTCGTGGATACATTAGCATACCTCTGCCTACACCTTCGGGGATAATAGGCGTGAAGGTACTTTTACTTCTAATACATGATAAGCATACTTATGCATTACATACGATATAATGCATAATTAAGTTAATTTGTCATTTTTAAATACAGAGTAATATTATGGTACAACAAGCTGTGCCCGTGACTTCATACGTGTTTATTTAACTAAATAAAAGTAGCCTAAGCAACTCATTACATCAGCTGTCTGCCAGTGAAAGTCCCGTCGAAATCGGTTCAAAGGACAAAAATTTAATAGTTGCGTACACCCTACCATATGTAGGTTTTGAGACTACTTTTAGAGCGTCAATATACAAGTATTTATAAACTTACAGCTGGGTATCTCGAATTCCGAGAATCTTACCTAAAAATATTATGTAGGATTAGTGACTGTATCTGTTTTTTAGCTGCCATGACCTAGTTTTTTTTATATCTTCAATGCACAGGATTGATTCTTCTACAGTATTATTATAATATGTATACATTAAATGATATCTTAATAAAGGGCTATAATAAGTAAAAAAATCACATCCGTTTATTGTGCTTTGGCATAAGACCTTACGAATGAGTAATATTTTACACGACGATTACTTTCTGCATGTAATTAAAATCTGAGTTTCAGTCTCTTGCGAAACAAAGAATAAAAGCCTTTCTGGGAAATTGCTAAAAGTTGTTGAATTCTAAGTTTAACGTTACAAAGGGAATTAACGTAGGAGATAATTTAAGAAGTTTGCCAAAGTGGAGTTTCGATGGCGACAAGTTTTAATAAAAGCCACGTTAAAATGCCCTTGATATAGTTTTTTCTGGGATAACAATTTGGGCGTCTTTAAGAAATCAGTTAGTAGTCATCTTTTTGTTTAGTATGCTTCCCTTTGACCCCTGCATTGCTTTCTATCAGGTGAGATGAGAGTCATTATATTAAGCTATCAGTTATAAAAAAAGATTACAGCGAACAAAGGCGTGGCTTTCATGTTCGTAAGAAACAATCGTGATCTATTGACACCAAAGATGTTATAGTTATGTTGCGGTCCTATACTTGAGGTATTCTATGGGTGGTATACGACACCTTCATTATGCTGACAGGAATATATAAGGATATGAATGTTTACTCGGGCAAGTTCTTGTACAGCACTCTTCCACCGGTGATATTTTTAGTAGTAACCCTTTTAACAGGCAGGAAGAAAGATGACATAACTTGCATCCCAGGGATCAGACAAGTTGGAAAAATATTTTCTAATAAAATGTTTTCCAACAAATCAACACATAGTTTAAAACAAAATCGTTTACCATTCTTGTCTGTCTTTATATATGCTTTAGATCTTTAAAATACTTAACAGATTTTCATGTGATTTTTTAAATAGATAGAGCAATTCAAGAGGAAGGTTTATATGTGTATAATATTCCCTTAAGAATCCGTCGCGAGTCGTTAGTATCTAAGAAATTAAAAAAAAGTTAATTCTTTATTTAATTAACTTTTTGTGATCTGTTATTTGATGTTTTTCACTTATTATAACTTTTATTTCTAAAATACTCGTAGCATTTTTGTATAAAAATTAATTTAATCGTGTAGAAAATAAAAACCTTACATACTTGGGCAGAATTCCATAAAGCATATCAAAGAACCGTTTCTATCATGTTAGCTTTTAAGCAAAATAAATAAATCAGCTCATTCGATTAGGAGTAACGCTACCGTCATACAAACTCACACACACAGAAAGTGAAGTCAAACTCAAATAGCGAAGAAACATTTCTATCATGTCAGCTTTAAAAAAAATCGACTCATTCGATTAGGAGTAACGCCAACGTCAGACATACACACACACATAAAGTCAAGTTAAACTTACAACACTCTTCTATTAACCTTAACGTTTAAAAATTGGCTATATTTTTCTAGGTCATGTAATACGCACATTCCAAATTGCTGCTAACTGCTTCTAACGTTGAAATACCAAGGTAATAAATATCCAAACACACATTTCTATTGCACCGCCATTTATAATTACATATTAGTATGCAAAAGAGATTGGAGTAAATACATAATCAAAGCTCAAGTTAATCCTACAACCAAATTACTTCGGTGGAGCGTTAACTTAATTATGTAGTGTTAATCAAAATAACATTGCACATCTGCGTAAAGGACGAAATCTCATAGACACATCAAGTTTTGGCAGAAATTAGATGAAGCCATTGGCTATCTCGTAGGATGAGTGGCATTTGGCCGACCTTTTATATTACGCCCTGGGGCCATCAGAGTAATGAGGTCGATAAATATATCGTGACTTATATTTTTCTTTATTTTTCATACAAACATTTTTCTTTTTCGTTTTGATGGTCCTTACATTTAATTGACGATGTACCTTATTTATTTGAAGTACAGCTTGGAAAAATGTAATTGATCTTTATCTATTTCCACATAAAAACGAGAATCCCCAAACCCGTCTATTGATTTATGTAGTAAGTATGTACTATCAGAAAACACGACAATGGCGAGCACTGACGGTAAACTTTCTCACGCAAGAGGCTTACCATCCCAGCCTCAGCTTGGCAAGGCACCATTCCCACCTTTGGTCTATACAGGCGACGGACGTGTATTACTTACCATCAGGAAATCCATCTGCTTTTTTTCAAATATCATAAAAACAAAATTGGCTAGGTGCGAGTCGGACTCGTTTACAAAAAGTTCCGTACCATTATCGATAAAAACGACAAGAAAACCACGCTTTTTGTATAGGAGCAACCATTACAATTAATGATTTTCCTGTGTTTTAGTATTTTTTGTTATAGCGGCACCAAAAATACATCATCCGTGAAAATTTTCAACTGTCACGACTCACAAAACAAAACTTGATGACAGACAGATGGACAGCGGAGTCTTTGTAATAGGGTTTTGCTTTTACCCTTTCTGTATGGAACCCTAAAAAAGAGAATCATGTTAAAATTTAAAGATTTTTAGAGTTAGAAAAATGAGGTTGCTGATAATTAATATTGCTTAGCTTGTTAATTCGAAATTTCATCTGTATTCCTGTCATTTTTAAATAAGTTAATTGTGAAAAACGAATAAACAAATGAATTTCCTACTAGTGATAGATAAATGGTAACGGTGCGTTATTAATATGAAGCTGTTGCATGTGTATACCGATTACCCTGGTCTTGAAACTGTTACATGAAAATAGCGAGCACCGAAGTTGTGGCGGCAGAAAACGGTAACGTGATGGTACTTATGCGGACGAAACATTGATAAAAACCACCTAGTCACGGTGTTAGTGACAAATGACGCTCACCTGTTGAGGCTTTGTCAGAAAGTTTATTATTGTCTGTTATACAAACATTACCAAAAACCTTCTTTCTACCTCAAAAAAATACGAAATCTAATGATGCCATTATTGAGAAAAATATCCAACTAACAGTTTGAATGCGTACTGCGTCTCCGCTATCATTTACATCGGTTCACTATTTATCTCTTTAATCTGCACTACAAAAACCACCTAGTCATGTTCACGGTGCTAGTGACAAATTGACGCTCGTCTGTCAAGACTTCGTCGGATAGTTTATTACTGTATGTTATACATACATTAACAACAACCTTCTACCTTAAAAAATACGAAATCTAATGACGCCATTATTAAGACAAACAGCCAAATAACAGTGTGAATGCGTACTGCGTCTCCGCTATCTTTTACTTCGGTTCACTATTTATCTCTTTAATCTGCACTATAAGGCACTATATATTACGATGGTATCAGTAAATCGTTACAAACGATTGTACTCCGGATGTTTCAGACAAGATGTTAAAATAAATAAAAGCATATACCTCCAGCACTCGATTTCCGGTGCTCAGCCGCTTCCGTTCTACTTCAATGTTTAGAGAAAACATTTTCTCAGATTTATTGTTGAGAAAAATAATATTCTAGAACAATATAGTACGGGATCCCGCGCCCATTTTTACCATTGACTAGTGTTAGCCCGTTGGCCGAAATTCGACCTATATGGTCGAAAGTTAATTAAAAACTCTTTTATAGTTTGTTAGGTGTTATTGGCCGTTATATTTATAAATTAAAACCTTAAAAAATATTAAATGTCAAACGAAACAATTTGACAACAGAGTATGTATGCGTGTAACAGATACTTGTGTTTGCGTGTGTATCAAATGCTTGGTAGTGTGTGTAATGTTTTATTTATTGATTTAATGTACTTTGTAAGTATTATTATTGAAAAATATTAGCGTTCTGCACTTCTCCTGCACATAAACTATAAGTGTGCCAAATTTTATGCCCCTGCATAAGCGCAATTTTCGTAAAAAGATGTCCAAAGTTTTGGCATCACTTTTTAATATATAGATTACTAACAAGCTGATTGTTCTTGAGTACCTTTATTTCGAGTGGACGCTCTAATTTATTGCTTGTAAAAATTTGGTAAATGCCATTTACCAAATAATGGAGCTAATGGAGGTAGCAATCAACATATTTCATCTCCATTAGCTACCAAATAGTTTTCGTAGGTGTCATGGCTTAGGCGTTTACTCGCGTGTTAAACTATAATATATATTGGATGATTAGCCATGATTAGCCGATGATATTAGGACACACAACGTGTGGTAGGTCAGCAAAATTCCCGGGTTTCTTCAACATATTTTCCTTTGCCATAAGAGCACCCAGAAAATGTACCTACGTAAATTAAAAACTCATTGATAAATGGCGAGGTTCAAACCTGGAGTACCGAAATAGAAGGCCGAAGCGCGTGTCATTAAGCTTACGAAATTTTGTTTTTTAAATAAATTGAAAATTGCCTAGATCTAGTTGCCCTACCCAAGAATCGAACCCGGGACCTCGAGCGTCAAAGTCAGACACTGGCTACGGTCGACCACATTACAACTTTTCCGTAGGCTAATTAAACTATTTCATTATATAGAAAGGTTCATATTACAAGGTTTTTATAGAAAGAAAAATTGACATACTTTTAAGGAATATAGGAAATAATCTCTCTTACTTTTCCTACACAAATGTTATTGGCAATCAATGTCAGGTGGAACGAAGTTCACCGGTTTAGCCAGTACTATATTGTTGCAGTGAATGCTGGTTTGTTAATTCATAGACAAAAATTACATACTATAGTATACAACTTGTATACAAGTTTTCCGACCGCAGCGTCGCCCGCGTGAATCATCAAAGGATAGAATTTTTTCGACTTCTTAAACTTATTGCATAAAAAGATACCCTCTTTTTAAAATAATCGGTTAAAAAGTAGCCTATGTGTTATTCTCATATATAAGCTCGATTACTGTAAAATATCATTCAAATTCGTTCACCGTTACAAACATACATACATACATACTCACAAACTTTCGCATTTATAATAATTTTCATAGGATTTTACACTTACGTTTACTTACGTTGTAATACAATTTTTTAATAAAATGTGTATGGATTACTGGTTTCACACTGTGTTTGATATATGGGGCGGACGCACACGTCTTGAGGAAGGTCATGACTATCGTAGCGCGTGTTATAATAAAAACTCTCGTTGTCGTCGATTTTGGTTTGCAAATCGCCGCCCCCGCCTAACACTATGGTAATAGGAAAATGTCAATTTTACAGGAGGCGATTAAAACTGAATATCTTAAGAAATATCAAACCTACAAAGGGCATTATTTTATTAAAAATAGGGGAATTATTTTAGGCACTATATTTTTACTAAATTTTCACAAAAAGTCCTATTTAGAAATAAGAAAATGATGAAAATGTCTATTACTGAAATAAACTATGGAGAATGTTAACGTTAACTGTCTTTACGAGAGTGTTCGACTAAAATCAAAAAACGGTATGATTATAGTAATCGTGGATTTCAAGATCAAAATTAGCCAAATCGGTTCAGCCGTTCTCGAGTTTTAGCGAGACTGACGAACGGGAATACATATATACATATATATATATGTATATGTACCCCATATCCTATATATATACAGAAAAATCCTCAACTCCAGTAGTTCATGGCTTAATTTCAGAATATTGGAGTAACATTATCATTGAACAAACTACAGCTTTAGTGGAGTTTCATTAATTATGGAAGTCCTTAATCTCTTCACTGAATTTATTTGAATAAATAAACATAAATGTTTCGCGCGTTTAATTTCTGTGGGGAATTGAGATTTTAGTTAAATCCTTTATGGTACTAATTTGACTTGTTTTGTATATTTTGTATACCTTATCATCGCGTCTATGGTCCAACGTAGTCGGTGTCCGACATTGACGCCCGAGGTCCTGGCTTCGAATCCCAAGAAGGGTAATTTGTTCTATGAGTTTTTTTTAGTTTATCTGCAAAACATAATGTTGGTTGAGATTGGATTTATGTCCGATATGACAACGAACTTTTCATATCATTAGATCTAATATCGTCGGCGTGACGCTATTTATATATTTATTTTATTTATTTCAAAAAATATACAATTACTATCAATACATATAATTGTTAGTTCGGGTTCCGTTGTTGAATAGGCCAACTACCTTCCACCAAGGCAGCTCGTAAGAGGCGAGCACACCAACACCGTGACGTTGACTAGGTGTAGAGTCTTGCAACGACTCGCCCAGATTTGTACCACTGCCTTACCTATTCCTGCCACAATAGCGGCAGTGCTTGCCATTGTCGTGTTCTGGTTTGGAGGTTAAGGTAAACTTACTCACGCATGAGGCTACCATCCCAGCCTCAGGTTGGCAACGCACCATTGCCACCTTTGCTGTCTATAGGCGACGTGTATTTCTTACCATCAGAAAATCCGTCTGCTTGTTTGCCTTCCAATATCATATATAGTTAACTTTATGTCTCAAGTACGTACCTGCCTAAAAGTATTTTCTATTCCGTGTTGGTTTAGTTGTATAATGATCCAATGAATGTAGAATCTATAAGATCCAAAAGATTAACTTCCTCCCTGGTAGCACCTAAGAGGCGAGCATTTTATGGGTAATTACCAACAAGACCACTGGCGGTAGCACTACTAACTAACACAGTCGGGCAGGGATCCATGGCTTTATTTATTCCTACCGCTATAATAACATTGTCGGTTTCGAGTCCGGAAGGTATGGTAGCCGGTAACCGGCCTACAACATTAATGGTGTGAGTAGGCCACGGCTCTTACGATCGTATGTTTATTCATTGTACAATCCCATTAGAAATGAGATCTAAAAATTGAAAAGGAGTTTGAGAAAAAACTTTAAAACACATCTCCACAGACAATATTTTATCCTTAGTTAGACCTTTTTCAATAAATTCACTCAGAACCGCAATGGAGGTCTAATGTAGGTGTCTGTTAGACTTCATTATTAAGCTTTTCTGTAAAAGACTCTCCTCGACCGTCTCGATATTATCAATTAGGGTAGACATTTAAAATTTACAAAGCCAATTTGTCTTGACTCTATAGCAGAGTAACATATACTCTTGAATAAACAGACTCTTAAACATTGGAAATATTTGAATTAAGTCCCTGGATGACCGAGCAAAACTCGGTGTTTGGTTAATACATCACATTTTTTTTGAAATTGTATTCGACATAATTCACTTTGTTTTTCTTGTTTCTCACAAAAAGAAGGAAGTCAAAAAAAATAAAATAGTAATCAACCGGACTTGGTTAAAACCCGGGATTCTGTGTATTAAGGCGCCCGATTTCCCGACTCAGCTATACTAATTTAACAAAAATCGGCGAAATTTAACTTTGTATTGTAACGATAAAGGTTTTTATTCCATGAAAACACAATTAATAAAAGAAACCTGAAAATAAAACCTAGTTAGATCGATTTATCGCACCCGTGACCCCCTACATACAAAATTGCAAGAAAATCGTTGGAGCCGTTTCCGAAATCACTGATATATACAAGAATTGCTCGTTTAAAGGTATTAGATAGATTTGATAAGAAAATTTTAAATTAATTTATTTTAATTATTAAATGCATTATGTAATATTTTTTATCTTATGTTATATTAGTAACGATGGCCTGTATCCATAGGCCATAACATAAATAATTTATCGTTGATCGTCCAAAGACATTTTATTTTATTTGTAAAAAGTATAATGAATCTGAAGTAAAAGAGGAAAAAATCCATTTATTTTATTTATGAGCTACTTGTAGACACGAGTAGGTTAAGGCGCCGGCGTCCAAACAAAGGACTTCCGTATGAACTCTTTTGGTTATAAAATTGTAAGAAACAAAGTACTTTATATTACTGTAAATAAAATTGGACTTGGTTTTAAACTTTATGCTTTTATAAAAAAGTATTTCAATCGGTGTAAGTAGGATTGTTCTGCGTGTACATACGTGCGTGCGTACGTGCGTTCATGCATATGCTGACATGTGGTCATGTGTGCATGTGCATTAACGTAAGTATTTAATGCGTTGGAAATGTTAAGCTTATCTTACGTTTAAAAAACTAAATAAATATCGTCACGCTTATATCCCCGAAAAGGTAATTAAAGGTACATATGCACCCACGATTAGCCAACGATGTTAGGTCCCATTATGGGACAGATGGCTAGTCCCCAGGATTCCTCACGATGTTTTCCTATGACGTAAGGGAACTCAAAAAATGTACGTAAGTTAGAAAAACTCGTTGGCACATGGCAGGGTTCGAATCTGGACCATATAAATGGAAGTCATCGCGCACAAGGCCATCGAGGCTCATATAGTATTGTTTTTGTTTTATTTTTTTTTCTAGTTTTTGAGTTTTGTCTGAATAAAACTTTTACTGATTATAAAACTGATTCGTTTTATATATGAATGTGTGTCAAAAACATAGAAAAAAAAACAATATAAACATATAATAAAATTAATACTTATAGACTAAATGATACGCAAAGGTAGCCTTACCGCCATGTCAGCGATCACTTTAAGGCAACCTTAAGGTTTGGAATAATATTCAGCGAGATATGGCGATGGTGTTCTTAAAACATAAGAATAAAGTTGAATGCAAAGTAATCTTGACTCGCGACTTCTCAACTTTGAATTGTAAAACAGTGACTCATGCATTTCAAACGGTGACCTGCAATAGCTCCATTTTAAATTTGGAATCATTTACTTTTTCTTTTATGTTTTATAGAGTAATTAAATGTAAATCGACTATAGAGGTATTATACACAGAGTACCTATGCAAGACATACGTAAAAAGATGATTAGGGCATTACTTTTAGCGGCAGTAGTCTCTTCATTAGGTTTTTCATTTTTACCTAATAGTTATATATTTTAGTACCACCACACCTATTCCTGCCATAATGACATTGCCGTGTTCCGGTCCGGAGGGTAGGGTAGTTAATAGCACGCTAGGTCCGTCAGCCTAACAGCCCGGCCAAAAGTCACACTTACGCCATCTACGATATCTATAGGCCACGCCTGTCTCCTACCAACAGGTCAGCTATATATATCACGCCAGGTGCCCTGTGGGGTCGACAGAGAGTATAGAGTACCTAATGTCACGATCCCTACATATTACATACCTGCCTAGTTTTTCATTTTATCATTATCTTCATGCATAAACGCCGGTTGCGAAGACACTACCCATGTATATACTCGTATAAAGAAATACCACTTATCGTTGTAATTTTATAACTCAAGGACGGGCTCGCCTAACCAAATGCTTAGGCTTTGTTCGGACTATTTAGTTGATGGTTACGTGAAGTTTGCACAAAATCGGTAGAGCGGTACTTCATTTCTCACATTTTTGTGATAAATTAATTCAATAAATGGCGGATTATTTTGTAAATGGGGAATCTGCTGTCAAATTGAACCTTTTTTCAGATGGGGATTGTGCTATCAAATTGAAACTTTTTCCAGTGTTGACAGTATCATGTTCACTTGGAACGTAGCAAAGCACGTACCTGGCCGCTAGTAGGATATAAATATTAAAAACAAAAAGGTGAAGGGTTCCATCCGTCTACTAGACAGGGCCTTTGTTATCTATCTCACTATTAATGATAGCAGCTGCTTCTGAACAAACCCGTCAATTAGTTGCAGGAAACTTTGCTCGGTCGAGGCTCGTGCTCTATGCAGACGTCTTCACTAAACTTTTTAATTTAAACTTCTCGTACCAACTCGATCTTTTGGTTTCGGGGATGAAATGTTTATGAATTTTGTTAACAAATCGAAAGATACAAATTTGTGTGGAAAATGAATTCATTGATCACTAGAGGTTTTTCCTCAGGTTTATATATAGGAATTATATAAGTCTCCTTATATTACTAAAGGTGCAATATACGGAAATCAGAAACAGAAGATACCGCGATTTATATATTTTATTATCACGGTATATAGCATATATTTAGTACTTAGTATATAATTAGTGTATAACTTGCACGATTATTTTTTAACGTTATTCATTTGTTAATATGAATATTATAATTAAATTTTAAATATTAAATCTACTCGTAAATCCATGTGCTGCAAACTAAACACTATATAGATAAGACAGACAGCGGAGTCTTAGTACCTTATAAGGTACTGTTTTTAAAAATAGAAAAGGGAGCGTGACAAAGAAATAATCGTTAATAATTTAAAATGATGATGATGGATTTGGACTTTTCTATTACAAAAATATTGCGTAATAAAGTATATAATTCTTTGTATTTCTTTTCTTCTGTCGTGTTTCGTATCTGGAACGATGTACATATTCGTAATGAGAAAACTTTCAAACCATTAAATGCGAAGCTGCGACTGTTATCTGGTTACTGCGCGTCTTATAGTGATGTGCATGCATATTCAAATAGTATCGATTTGAATCGATACAAGCTGAAGCCTATTTTTGGTTGTGGTAAAAAATTGTATTAAGGACACTTAGGTTTCGTTGTCAATAAAGATTTCCGTCTGAATTCCCTCACATATAATATAACGTGTAAGGATAGCTTAATATAATGATCCTAAAATCACCTGAAAATGATGAGGAGTCGAAGGCAGAAACAGGTTAAGCTGAAATATGCCTATTTATCTATTTCAAAGACGCTTCAGCTGGTTTAAAATAAGATTTTTGGTATTTTTGTTAAGCCTTCGGCTTCGATTCAATTTGTAGTAAGACTGCGAAATATTCTAAACTTCTAAACACGTCTTTTATGTATACTAACAGGTATTTTAAATAATTTATACATCAGTGATACATTTACTTTCTTACAATGTACAATTATAGCTGTTACTCTGCTTAATTAATATAAGGTTCATTTATTAACTTTTAATTTTAATATTTGTCTTTATTTCATAAGATTTGTTACAGGTTTAATAATTAATCATTACATATTGTAAAACAAAGTCCCTTTTTTTCTGTCGCTATGTATGCTTAAATCTTTAAAACTAAGCAACAGATTTTGATGCGATTTTTTTAACAGTTAGAGTGATTCAAGAGGTAGATTTGCATGTATATAACATGTATAGTATATCCGTGCGAAGCCGAGTGAGTCGCTAGTTAAAATATATTTTGCAAGTCAACTAAATCGACACTCGATAATAGCTTGGCACTTCACTTAAGGCTGGTTGTGGTTGAGGCCATTAAAATAAAAGCGATATCATTGTTAGTGATATCCTGCCGATAAATAAGTTTGTATGCAATAAGTTTATGTAGACCATTTATAGCGTCCTCTATTAGTCAGCTCTATGTAGTGCCTGTATACAAGACTTAACTATATCGTTACTTCATAGTATCAAAAGCAATTTTGGGGGGATCGAGAGTATAAATGGATGTAGTTTTTTTTCACAATTGTTAAATTTCGTGTACATATTAAAGTACCTTGGCTAATCGTGGGTGTTCTAATATATCTACTGGACTCACGAGTCGTGGACATACTAGCACATATCAGCCTACTCCTTTGGGGATAATTATAGGCATAAAAGTACATTTTTTTTATTAATGTAAAATTAACCAATTTTGGTGGCTTTATATATATTTTTTGAGTTAAATTTCGCAAGTGAAATGAGTCAGTGTATCGTGTATTTTTTCGATGCCAAATTTCACGCGATAAGCTTAGCTTCCCCAGAGACCTTTACAGGATTTTTTATCTTATTATGAACTGGAAGCAAATTAATAAAATATGACAGTCTTGTCAAATGGTAGCTGCTTACTACTTGCCGCCCAAACATTAAAAAATGATACCAATCAAGTCTAAGCTCGAAAAATCGAGAAATTTTCTTTGCGATTGTAGCAACAAAACTTCCTAAAATGCTAATTCAGAATTATAATAGTTCGGTTAACTTCTTTTTTTCTAATTAATTACACATATAACTAAATACATGGAGTAAAGGGTTACTAATGTTTATTCTATCGTCAAGAAGAAGCTAATATAAATATCAAAGTTGGTTGAGCTGATATGATAAAAGAGTCAAGACTTGCTGGTAAATCCGCTTCCGCTATTTAAACTTTTTAATTTAATTATTTTTATCTTCTTTCAACGCAAATAAAAGAAGGAGCCAAAATACTTTTAGTCTTGTCATTAGTATGCTACATTTCTACAGATCCTTCATCTAAATATAAGAATATTTCAATTAAAAGCCGTACAAGTTATTTATTTATTTAAATCCTTTATTGCTCTAAATTATGTACAAAATGCGAACTTAATGCCTATAAGCATTTTCTCCCAGTTTACCCTCAGGGTAGTAGAGACAAAA
>DVZL01004580.1:0-12772 GCA_018236625.1 Lasaia peninsularis | reverse complement strand
CAAACGTCATTTTTTGCCTTTTTTATAGACACTAGTGAAGGTTGCAGTTGAAGTTTTTACAGATGTATTTTTGTTGCTGCTATAACAAATTCTAAAAAAGAACAAAATAAATATATAAAGGTGTTCCCATACAACAAACGTCATTTTTTGCCTTTTTTATAGACACTAGTGAAGGTTGCAGTTGAAGTTTTTACAGATGTATTTTTGTTGCCGCTATAACAAATTCTAAAAAAGAATAAAATAAATGTATAGGAGGTGCTCCCATACAACAAACGTGATTTTTTTTGCCGATTTTATAAATAATGGTACGGACATTTGAGACCGACTCGCTTTACGGATTTTATAATGATATGCTTATGTTTATATTGGTATGATTTATAAAAGGATCTTTGAGACATACTATATTAATATTGTAGCCTACTTCTAGGTAATAATCAAGAAATAAGGAACTAAATTTATATTTAATTATAGCAATGAAACTAGGTATGCTAGCCCACTAGAACAAGAGTATCAGAAAGGAATTTGTATGGAGGGACTTCTAAGTTCGTTGGTGCCGGTCCTTTTCTCATCCTGCCGACGTTATCGTAGTGACTACCATGACATGGGCAATAGAATCCTCCAGACCAATCCCCTGAGTTTGGAATCGGGACACAACCTAGATGAGTGCATATCCCTATGACAATTAACCACTCTGGTTTTATCGTACGTTGTTCCGGCGTTTCGGGGTCCCTAAGATCAGACATTGGAGTCTTTTCTTCCAAAGCTATATCAGCTGCGGTTCTGTGCTTTATAAATAACGGCTTTCCCCGCCATTTATGTGCAACACAAACACCAGGAGGTATATTCGACAGGTCAACTTCTATCGTAGCCATAGCGAGAACATCTGCCGCTGCACCCATGAATGATAAATAATGAATCAAGTGCGCTTTAAGTCCGTACATTCCACAAATAGAACCGATACAGCCTAAAAAATATGCATAACCTGCTTTTTTGTCTCCTTGCTTCCAAGTTGTTTTTTTAAGGTTGGTATATTCATCTTTCCTGTAGACGTCAAAATTTGGATGCGGAATATCTCGATGAAGACGCGACCGTTCTGTGCAATCGTTTTTACAACGAATTTGCGTCCAAACGATATTCTGATATGTACTCCGTAAACACAATAAAGATTTTAAATGCTTATTATTATAATTCAATGAAGTTTGAAGCGTATCCCTGCAACAGCGGACTTTAAAACAAGATATGCGTTTATATTTTCTTAAATAAGAACTAGTGATGAAATTCATTATATCATCGATTTATCTGATATGATCTTTTTGTAAAATTCATTTAATAAACAAAGATCTAGAAAGTTGGAATGATAGATTGTCAAAATGACTTTCGAAACACGAATACTTATTTTGACATTTTGTTGTTAAAATCTATACATCGCTACTTATTTTTCTTATCTTAGACTTGCACATAAGGTCTAACAGCCCGATCACAGGGCAGCGGTGCACCTGCAACATCTATGGTGTCTATAGGCCACGGCTGTCTCTTGCCATCAGGAGACTCGTGTGCCTGTTCGCTGTCTTATACTATAAAAAAATCTTACATTTGAATTAATCGCCTCTGTTGTGTAACGGTACAGCTGTCGCCTGATAAGACCGTTAGCCGCGAAAGGTCCCGGTTTCGATTCCCAGGTCGGGCAACTTTTTTTTATGTTTTTCACATTATTTTGAGTACCTAAGTATTACATTGTCCGGGATTCCAATGTGCCCGAAGTTGCGATACTCTTACCTAATGTCGATGGCGTACCTTGGCTAATCGTGGGTGCTCTAATGTATATACTAGCACACCTCTGCCTATCTTTTCGGGGATAATAGGCGTGAAGGTATTTTTCTCAAATTAGTACAATAAAAAACTTTAATAATTGTATTTATTATTTAATATTATTGTTTTTTTTTTTACTTTACCTATCCATTCGTCACTTATCGAAGAATGCTGGCAGAAACGTTTTATTTAAAAAAGATGAGAGTTGCCACGTAAAAAATTATAAAATGCAATCTTTTTTGTCGGTTTACTTACTAAATTTATAGTGGTTTAAATTTATGAAGCTAAAGGTATTATCTGGATATGAAATAGTATTGTTAACTCTCTCTAAACTGACCGATCTTTCTTTCTGGCAGTTTTATGTGGTTGAATAATTTCAAATGTATATTTTTAGTACCATAACCTTGTATAATGTTGTAGATGCGTCGCTGTCACAGAGCAACAGAATCACCACCTCGCGGCCTCTGCGAGGTGGTGATTCTGTTGCTCTGTGGTCGCTGTCCTGTGACCGGGGTGTTGGGCCTGGTGTGCAAATCTACCAGCTACCCTACCCTCCGGACCGGAACATGACATTGTCATTATGGTGATAGAAATAGGTAAGGCGGTGGATCCCTAGTTACCCGGGCGAGTTGCTGCACAGCACTCTACCACCAGTGGTCGTGTAACTATCTAGGTACCCCTCAAGGGACCCGGCGCAAATATAATATGTATGTGATACAATGTACAAGTTTGTTACAAACTTGTACTTTCATTTAAAATACTACGTAACATTTCGAAAATTGCTAAACAGATTTTAACACATTTAAGGATTGAAAAACATTAGACCACGGAGAAGGGTATATACAACTATCCAGTAACTAAACGGGTTCCTGCGAAAAAGAAACATGCAATACGTGGACATGGTCTCGGGCCACATATAGTTTATCGTAATTATGTTTGACCTTTACTAACGCAGTGTGGACACTCGATTGTATGGCCCCACGTACAAATCGTAATCCTAGACTCAAACTACACTACAGTCGTTTAGAAACAGTAGTATTTACTTAAGCTTATTCAATAGCATTTTGTAACGTTACATGACCGAAGACCCTTGCTATGAGTTGATGATGCCAAGGCCTAATTATGTAATCTGTGAAAGTTAATACACAACACTGCAGTCTCGGTGTAGTCGACGGGTGAACGAGTTGTTTTCTGGATACTTCATAACACGTGTTTACGAGTGTACATTTTTTTCGCGCGAATTGTGTCAGGTAAAAACATTTTCTTATTCTGCCTTATTTTACAAGTGCAGCTTTGCGTGAACGTGCTTTATGTATGACCTCCTTTATTGAATATTGGTTTAAAACTATGTATAAGGATTTCAGTCTTCGGCATGACTTTTGAATTACTATTACTTATTACAAATTAATTTATTATATAATATAGAATGGTTAGAACCTCGGTGGTCTAGGGGTACACGCTTCGGACTTCCATTCGAGTTGCCTAAGTTTGGAACTTGCCATGTACAATTGAGTTTTTCTAACTAATGTACATTTGCCGTGTGCTCTTTCGATGAAGGAAAACATCGTGAGGAAATTCGCCCTAATCTAGGTTTGGGCCTCGTTTCTCTTCTAAGTTGCAGAGGTCAGGTGGCAGTCGCTTTGTGTAAAAACTGGTGTCCTAATCAAATCCTCTAGATTAGGTAGCCAACCCCGATATCAACTGATATAGTACGGGAAAAGGGTAAGATGCCATAAACAACGTAGATGTCGATAGTGCGCTGTCTTCTGGCTGGGCTGTTAAGCCCAATGTGCAAATGTATCGACTACCTTACCTCTGGACCAGAACACGATAATGACGTGTACCTATACATATTATACTTAATATTATTTACATACCAAAATTACACGAAACGATACCAAAAAAACTCACTGTAAGTGGACCTGGAACCTGGACCTAACCTGGAATATTTTTAAATTGGCTAATGGATTCTATTAGGGAAGGTTCTTAAACATATGTAGAACCGTTCTATGACAAAATAAAATAAGAAAAATCCTGTTCGATATGCTTACTTTTCTGCTTCATAAAGTCCGAAAGTCGCCACTCTCCGTCTGAAGGGTGAAAAAACTTTTTTCCAAAAGATCATCGCTAAAACCTTGAAGGAAGTTGCGGGTACAGCTAGTGCCTTATAAGCACTATATGATATGACTCATTTATGAAAAATATATTTCATTAGTTAATAATAATTACGTTGCCGTTTCTATCACATCTAAATGATTATTCTTTAATTAACAAATTATATCTATTAGGATATTATAAACAAAATAACTCATGATATCTTCAATTCCTATTCTATATTAGATGATATCGGGGTTGGCTACTTAATCCACCTGTTTCTACAAAAAGCGACTGCCACCTGACCTCTGCAACTTAGAAGGAAAACGAGGCCCAAACCTGGATTAGGTCGAATTTCCTCACGATGTTTTCCATCATCGAAAGAGCAGACGGTATATTCGTTCGAAAAACTCATTTGTACATGGCGAGGTTCGAACTTGGGCTAACTGAATATATAAACTGCCATCTGAGAAACAAGATCTAAACCTAGATCCTGGTTTCCTCATGATGTTTTTCTCCACCTTAAAACACTCAGAAAATGTGCATAAGTTAGTAAAACTCATTGAAACATGGCGAAGTTCGGAGACATTCCGGATTGGAGGTCCAAAGCCTTAAACGAGGCTTATTGTTTATAAAACAACTAGCGACCCACCCCGGCTTCGCACGGGTATACCTACTATACATGTTATATACATAAAAACCCTTGTCTTGAATCACTTCATCTATTTAAATCCATCCAAACCGCATCAAAATCCATTGCTTAGTTTTAAAGATTTAAGCATACATATGTACAGACAGAGAAAATGACTTTGTTTTATAATATGTAGTATTATAATTTTTCAATTAATTTTCACTTAGTACTTTTCAACTAGTTGGTTCAATGCAAAATATGACCCTAAAACCACTACTAACATTATGTTCCTAATTCTTAATTAATAACTAATTTGATAGTTGAAACACGTTAGTTAAATTGAGAATAATTATTAATGGACGCGTTTTTATTTGTGTGCTGTGCAAATATACATATATTTGCACGTCACAAAAATAAACTAACAAATACGCATATCCTAAAAAATATTGCTCTTGTTTAAAATATGGTTGGAAAGATGTACTCATACCTATTTGTTTTTATATCTAAAATTCAAACCAATGTCTAGAATTACGTAGTTTATACTGAATTATAATAAAATACTGAATTACGAACAAAAATATAACCTTACCGAATTTTGAATTATATTTCATAAAAATAAGTTCTAGCAACAAGCATGAAGTATAGCCAAAGTTCTAAAAATATTGTTATAGCTAATGCTGTTATAATCATTAGGACACTCGAGATCTTTCTTACGATACACGTTTCTTCATATACGAAACAGGCTAAGGGTGTTCCGATTGCAACGAATATGACTATTAAACACATGGCAATAATAATCCAAACTGCAACTGCAACTCCTCCCCTGGACTCTGTAGTAGCACCCACAAACAGGAACGTATTAGCCACCAACATCAAGAGAGATGTTAAACCGATAGTCGCCAAATACAGCTTCTTTGCTGAGATATCCATGTCAGTACCGCTGAAATGACGCAATAGAAAGTTTTCTATTAACGCGAAAAGAATAATACCAGCTATACCCAAACCTCCAGACGCTAATCCAAAAAGGGCTATTAGGTATGAAGCGTATTTTGGATCGAATACTCCAAAACATCGTTGCTGTTCTGGCATGTTATCCATCTTTGTTTATTGTTAATAATACTTATTATATCTGTACATACGTTATTTATATATAACTATTATATTTAATAACACGTTTAATTTTCTGAATTCATAATTATTATGTTTTCCGTCACTGTGTCAGGGGAGAACTATTTGCAACGGTGTCCAATTCTGACGCAAACTTTGATGTGACAAATGTAACTAGCTCAGATAAAGTAAGGTACCATATGAGTACTATGGAGGTACCTATAGTTTGTTCACGACATGAACCTAAAGGTTTTATCTGAAGATGATCTTTACATTTACTCTCTTTGAAGACAAATACCAAAATAGACAAAATTTAATATTTAAATCTTACATCAAACGTGTTTTTGGTACTTTTTATAAATAATGTTACAGAACCCTTCGTGAACGAATTCCACTTAGCCAATTTTTACATTTTGCTTCGTATTTAAATTAAGTTTTCAGTAATATAAAAACAAAATATTTAAAATTCTAAAATTTAAAATCCAACAATCTATTATTAAAAAATTTCATAAACAGTATCTACGGTAAAGAAATGATTTGCATTGTTGTTTTTTCCTTTATATACAAACAAGCTTTCCGCCCGCGGCTTCGCCCGTTTGAATTATTTTAATAACACAAACAACTTTCAAAGGGCAGACATTTTTCCGACTTATAATACTTATTGCGTAATAACATACCCTTTTTAATGTAATTGGTTAAAAAGTCCTATGTTCTTCCTCAAGGTCAACTCTGTCTCTGTACTAAATGTCAAAATCGGTTCAGTGGTTTAGGCGTGAAAGCGTAACAGACAGACGAACAGACCGACAAAGTTACTTTCGCATTTAAATATTAGTAGGTATCAGCTATCTACAGGCACTCATCTAAAAAACTATTTTCTGTTTCAGGATGTTTAAATTCATGGGCCTTCTTATAGTTGTCGTACATTCAGCACCCATTGACGACCCGATCCGCGTGGACTTGCCAGTTTATAACCAACCACAAGCAGACACATCTTCCTCAGCAATACCATTCTTGGCAAATCCATTAGAAATAGAGAATCATCCAGGAGACCAACCACGAAACAATGATTTCGATATTGGAAATTTTATCAGCAATAAAGTAGCAGCAACTTCGAACGTGCTGAGTAACAAAGTAAGTTATGAGATGTATTTTTTTACTACCGTCTGGATTATCAGCTGCTAAAACATGGCTATGAAAAATAAAATAAATATTGTCACTATACTTATCGTAAAGCCTAAAAATGCCAAATCAATAATGAATAGAGCACGAAAAGAACTGGAGGATTAGATGCACTATCGTTAGACGCGATTGCGTCGTCTTGCGCGATTTGAAATGTCAATCTCTAAAAATTGTAGGTACCTAACAGATTTTTTGAGTTTGACATTTGAAATCGAGCAAAACGACGCGATCGTTTCGAGTCGATAGTACTCATTCTAACCCCTCAGGTTACCGAGGCGATAGAGCGTCGCCGCAAAACGGCGTGCAGGAGGATCGCTCGGCTTCTACGATATAGCGGAACCAGGGTACCCACGCTCTGATGACAACAGCCGAGAATAACGCTCTGATGATGATGATGATGATGATGGAGTAAACGTATTAAATATTATCTTTTTTCTAGATTCCATCTTTACCAGGCCATGGTTTATTTTCACCACCAGTAACGTCGAGGGAAAATGCAGTCTTGGAGACAGAGGGTTTTGGTAGCAAAGCCCACTCTATTAAAGAAAACGCTGAAAAAATTGCAGTGGACATTTTTCAAGTAAGACAGTTCTTATTATAATACCATATACCTACTTACCAAACATTTAAGTTGTACTATATGACGATATCATCCAACTAATTCCTGCCTGCTGCCTGCCTTTGTCGTGTTTCAGTTCGGAGGGTAGGGCACCTACAACATCTACGGCGTCTAAAGGTCAAGGTTATCTCTTATCAGGAACGCCGTGTACTTGTTCGCTGTATCTCATAAAAGAATAACATATTAATAAAACTTGATTAAAAACCTATAATTTTATGAGAACAAATTCATATGATTGTCATTTCACAATAGTTGGTAATGATGAAGCTAAAAATATTATCTGAAGACTACACTCTTAAGAAATACCTGTCCCGAATATGTACGAGCAGTATTACTAACTCTCTCTAAACTGGCCAAACTCTGTTTCTGCGAGTTTTGTTGACAAAGTCAAAATAAACCGGCCATGTGAGAAAGATAGACCCTACGAGGATTTAAGATAGTTGTTTAATACTTATAGCTTCATATTCGTAATTTAAGCGCATTTTTAAAAAGTGACAGGTTGGTACACTAAATCATATTTATTTAAATATTGTTGACATAACATAACGACAGCTGTTACAAAACACATTATGCGAGTAAATGACCTTTCAATAACCCTACTTTCTTTTCTCTTTTTTCTTCTTTCCTAGCCCATTATATATAAAACATATTCGTGTCAATTTCTCAAAGATAAAGAAGGCACTTTCTTATTAAAAAAATTAAATTCCCACAGCCGAAACCAATTGTGGACACGATTAAAGAAGAAGATAAGTATGGAAATTCTGGAGACAAATTCTACAGCGCTGGACAAGCACTAGTTCAAGGGGGAGCAAGACTTGCGCAAATCGCCAATTCCATTCTTGGGGTAAGAAATATATATAAGAAATCAATAGTACCTGGGCGACCGAGCTTTGCGCGGTAGTTCTTTTTTGTCAGGGCAATCCTAAGCTCCTTGAAAAAATTGCCATCTGACGGCGAGTCTACGAAGCCGGAGTCAGTACTATTTTACACCAAGTGCTACCGACAGAGTTGTATAGATGTCGTGATTTTCGCATTTTCATACGAGTATGACCTAGACCTATCTAGATCCATTTTTTACCCTCGAAAACCTAGCTCAAGAATAGCTCGTTTAAAAGTATTAGACATAACTTAAAATGCTCATTTCAAAAGTACATTTTATTTATAATTATTGTACAATTAAGTAAAATGGCTTCACTTAACGTCTACTAGGATTTTGCACTAGTCCACTTCGTACGATACTTTAAGGTGAATTATTAATGCTAATTTCGAAACAGAAAAAACATGTTTACTTGAGAACTCACGAAATATATAACCAGTTTGTATTATATAAATAGTATCTGTATATATAATAGAAATAATACTATGTGTACCTACACCTAATTATACAATATGATATATTATATCAACTACGTATTATATATAATTTAAACTTCATACATAATAATCACATAGGATATTTCAACTATCACTGTCCCGTGTTTGGGTTTTACACTCACAAATTTTAAAGAATAAAATAAATTCTTTTATGTGGTAATTCATATATTATATATTTGAATTTTAATTAATAATTCAAATATTTTATATAATTTGTAAATACGATATAAAGAAATATGGCAGACATCCATGATAAATAACAACTTAAGACTCGAAAAAATATTGGATTCAATAAATATATTCCATTTTTAGGGTACCCAAAGGGGACTACGGGAGCCTATTATTAAGACCCCGCTGTTCGTCTGTCTGTCTGTCTGTCACCACGCTGTATCTCGTGAACCGTGATGGCTAGACAATTGAAATTTACACAGATATGTATCTGTTGCAGCTATAATTATAAAAAAAAGTGATTTTCTTCTCGTTTTTTTTAGATATTGATACGGAGCCCTTCGTGCGCGAGTCCAATTTGCACTTGACCAATTTTATTTATATACTGTTTTTCAATGTACTTAACATAATTGTAAATCTAAATTTTAAATTTTATAAAATATATTACACGCAACTAAAGTATATCTACACTATTAAAAATCTCATATTACACAACAGCATAATTTCTTTCGTCTTCGAAGTTTATGAATCGACAAAGTGCTAGTACAGTATAACATGATGAACATAAACATCTTCACGCCAGGTCTCTTTAAAGGCTGGCAGAGTATCGAGTGCGAAGTGTTAAGGTTGTAGCTCACTTACACGTCCCTGCTACGCCTCGCCTAAAAATATATCATTCAAATATGGGATTTAAGGCATGACATTGCGATATAGTTTATAATGGCAACATAATTTAGTCGCCTGATCGGCGTCTGCTGCGTTGCCATTGTAAACTATATCGCAAGGTCATGCCTTAAAGTCCATATTTGAATTATTTTTTTTTCAGGCGAGGCGTAGCAGGGACGTGTAAGTGAGCTACGACCTTTACGATCCCTACATACTATTACCGTCCTCCACATTCATCACCCTCTTAATACAAACACGCCAGTTACAGAGACTCTGTAATACCATACTCTAATAATACGAGAGCTGTTTTGTCGTGAAATGACAATCTAGGTCTCCCCTGGTACCTACAACCATCGACATACGCATTGCATATTTCATGTAGTTCCGAAAAGGCGAAAGCTCCGCAGCAACTTTTGTCTATATCAGCCTATATCTTATCACATTTGCCATTTTCAGAGAAATTTCTCGGTTTCTGTGCCCAAAAAGTAAACACGGTAATCTATGACTACGACTTCGCTCTCCGTCTGTTTGTATCTCTGTCACTGTTTATATTTCTGTTGCCGCTAAAGCAAATACTAAAAATATAACAAAATAAATACATAAAGGAAGCTCTTATACAACGTGATTTTTTGACGTTTATATGGATAACGGTATTTTTTATTATATGATTTAAAGGCTGATACCTCTTAGGCTTATTTATTTAACACTTTATTGTACACATGAGATATTACAGCAAACAAAAAAAATATATATAACAAAGAGTACAAATGGCGAGCTTATCTCTGTCAAGAGATGTCTTACAGATAACCTGCGATAGAGAAAAAACATATATAAAATAAAAATGGTAGTGCACAAACTAATCAATAATACAAAATAAAAGTATACTAACAGCTAAGTTATAAATAATAAATAAATATCACTGGACAAATTGATCTAACCCCAAAGTAAGCAAATTATATGCTTGTGTTATGGGTGTCAGACAACGATACTATTACATAGAAATACTTAAATAGATACCAGGATAAATTTAATAAACACCCAGACCCGGAAATACAAACATCTATGTTAATCACACAAATGCATGTCCCCGTCGGGAATCGAAAGGAAAATGATTCAGGAGTATAGGAATTTTAACTGTCTTTTAAGCTTTTATATATATATAAGATAAAAAAGCGATAAAATATCATATTAAGCAAATGCAATTTCGATGTAAGTTGACAGTTGTTTTTTGACGATTCCCGTGAAATGTCAATCGTTTGACACTTCTCACGTTTATGTTTCGGTGCTCAGTTGTCAAATACGTAACCCCAACGTAATCTTCGTTGAATACAAATTCATAACACCATTACGACGGAATGTAATATATTCTAATTGGGGTCATTTAACGCCATTACGGTGGACTATCTGCATTAAAAGCGATCGATTGGAATCCATTATCCAGAATATTGCACAAAACAGTAATAATGGTAATGAATTTACACACATACAAACGTGTAGTCTCTTTGGTCTAATGTGTTGAAATGTATGGATCGACTTTCAGAGCAGACAGTTGATTTAATAAGGAATGATTGAGGCTGTTTTATTTTAAAATGTTATTATAGAAATGTCTAAAAAAATTAATTAAATAAAAACAAAGTCGCGGGCACAGCAAAACAGCAAAGTGCGAGTCGCACTCGCACACGAAGGGTTACGTACCAAAATCCGCAAAAACTCCAAATAAAAATAACGCATGTTGTATGAGAGCCCCCTTTAAATGTTAATTTTATTTTGTATTTAATATTTGCTGTTATAGCGGCAACAGAAACATCATTTGTGATTTTTTTAATTATCACGGTTCTTGAGATAAAGTCTAGAGACAGACAAAGGGAAAATCGCAATACAGTTCCGATTTTTCATTCGAGTCCGGAACATTAAAACACGTTATTAATAACTCCGAAACTATATCATCTCGGTCAAATACCACCAGGACCATATTGCACAATAAGTTTCTATAGTAATTATTATTGTAAATGTTGTTAAATCCAATAAAAATCAGGTGTAAAGAAATGTGTTAATACCTACTAATTATAAATGCAAAGGTTTGTGCGAGGGTGTGCGTGCGTATGTTTGTTATCTGTACACGCAAAAACACTACTTACGAAATTTTACTAATGAAAAGGATATTATATGGTTGATAATGTAGTGCTTTTAGTAAGGATGGAAGGTACATCGCAGATATAGAAAGGAGAGTGAGAGCTGGGTATAGAGTGGAACGTTGGGTAAGCTACTTCAAAGCGAAGTGCTGAGTTATAGAGCTCGACTTCCTTTGCAAAACTTAGTGCTTCTCCCGACGTCACTTTATGGATGTGAGAGTTGAGTATGTCAGAAGCAGCATGAAAGTAAGATAAATGCGGTCGAAATGCGTGCGCTCCGTAATATTTGTGGAGTAACACCCACGGATTTCGTAATAGTGAGATCAGAGAAAGAGTGGGATTGAAAGTGTCGGTGAAAAAATGAGAAAGTGCATGCTCCGATGGTTCGTTCATGTAGAAAGAATGAAAGATGAGAGATTGACAAAACAGATGTACAATGCCAAAATGGTTGATTGTAGGTACCCATGGAGACCTAGCTTGACATTCTACGACCAAATAGCTCGCGTATTATCCGACGAAGGTGGTGTCAAGAGTCTCCGAAGCCGGCGTGTATACATGAAAAGAATAATTAACGTAGAGGAAGCTAGGCTATGAATTGTAATGCTTGGCACTCGATATTCCCTATCTATCCCGAAAGGGACCTATTTATGTATGTGGAGGGATGTATGTATTAAATCATTATTATTTTTATTGCCAGTGTTTTGACAGAATTAGTGATAAATTAAACGAATCACGATTGTAATTTGTAATGAACTATTTATTTGATCCTTGTAACTAAAAATATTGATAACTCGTACGCGAAAACTAGGCTTCAAATGTTTTTGTGAATATAATGAACTCGTGTTATAACAAATTTATTTTTGCAGGCACCCGGAAAAATAATTTCATCTATATCTCGGGCGGCTACTGAAAAATTAAATAACTTTGGAGGAAAATTAGTAGGCCTATAAATATTTTTATTTGTTTTTTTTATTTAATATATGTATTATAATC
>DVZL01004579.1:0-12774 GCA_018236625.1 Lasaia peninsularis | reverse complement strand
GTGACAGGTGGCAAGTCCGTCGCCATCCCTTATTACTAATACTAATGTTAAAAATATAATACAGATCAAAACGAATAATACTGTTATATTTTTTGTGCATATATTTAATCTTTTTTAATTATTATTTTAAAGATTTTAAAGTAAATTACTCTACACAGACTTCAACCAAATGCGTGTACATATCAAATTGTTCATTCTTAGTTAAAACATGTGGGAGTCGGATACGAGTTTCGAAAATAAATTATAACACCCGGTTTCTTGTTATCGTGTGGTTTTTTAAAATACTTTAAATATATTTTGAATATTCAACATTTTTAACTGCACGTGTTTCTTTTTTGATGATTACATTTTTGTCTAGCCATCATAGCTTTTATACACCTTCTAAAATGGCATTAAGGACCTCTTTCACCAAGTCTGAGTAAAGTTACAAGTAAGCTAATCGCTCTGTAAATTCATGAGTAAATGCAGAGAGCAATTTCACAAAGTCCAAGTAACGTAAAATGGAATTAATTTACTTGATAGTTTTAACTGTAAAGTAGTACTAATCAAAGAGTAGTTAATTTATACTTTACTCAGATTTGGTGAAACAGGCCCTTAGAAATTTTTAACAGTTACTAGGCTTGCTAGATAGCAAAACATATAGATCGAAGAAAATTAACTTAAAGCTCACCTTTCTTTTTTCGTTCTTCATCAACTAAGATATTAAACGTATATTTTATATATTACCTGAAACAAAAATAAAATTATTAGTTTGCAACATTCTGTAATTTATTTGTAAGTCTAATTATTTTAATCGTTATTATAATTAAAAATATTCTTATTTTATTTTTCGTTTAAACATGAATTTCCGCAAAGTAACACTCGATTCTATCAAATATCCTACTTTAATAAAAGTTAGATATAAAATAAATTTTATTCTAAAACGACTTATTTACACCGTTTTTAGCGGATAATTTTAATTTATAAAAAGGATTACAAATTTTACACGTACTAAATATCATTACGCCTGTATTCCCGAAGATGTAAGCAGAAGTACATATGCACCCGCGATTAGCCACCGATATTAGCTCCCGTGATGTGACAGCTATCTTGTCGGATAAACTTAAAGAGCTCACAAGAAAGAGGTGTCCTACTCTGGAATCGAATCCGCGATCGCATTCGCAAAGTCCGACAACAACTACGCTCGGCTACATGTGCGATTTGTACATTAAATTTTTTATCATATTTTAAATACTTATACACCAAATTATGTACATAAAAGTATACATAAAGAGAACCACCTGTGTGCAACTCCCACATATTTTACTCACCTACACAGGGACGTAATGAAGCAATTATATATCGATATTTTTATGCATAAAATACTTGGCGGATATCTGGTCGGACCACGGAACGCATTGAAATAAAACAAAACAAAGAGGTTATTGTTAGCGGGTAGGTGTGCGAGGCCCGGTTATCGAGCTTTTAACCCGACGTGCGACACTGCGAGACATCGACAAAATTTATCACCTCACTAGCACACTACTCATTTATGTTTCCTAAATAGGATAGAGTTAAAATTTATTATCAAATTATCAATAATTCCCAGTGATTTTTAGACTTCCGTACCTAAAGGTAAAAATCGAGCCCTACTAAGACTTCGTTGGATGTCTTTCTTTAGACAGATTTTTCTTTTCAGTGTTGAAATTTTTACAGATGATATATTTCTCTTACAAGACATACTTTAATCTCATAATACAAACAAGATTGTTTTCCGTACATAACAGTACGTATTCCATTTTTTTAATAATATAAGTAGGTAGTTTATTCAAATGTCAAAACAATATTGCTCAATAATCAAACAAATGATGAAAGAATTAGACATGTACCGAAGTATTTTAATTTGTTACATTTTTCTCGCTCGTGAAATGCGGATATCGATAAAGATTTATATTGACATTTGAATGAATTCTACTACATTCTTTATTAGTTACGTTATTGATTTTTATTAATTTTACTAACCTACTTCAAAAAGGAACAAAAAATAAACTGAACTAGAAACAACTATGACACTGTGAGTATATGTGAATATGGGAAGTGCGTTTTGTATTCTGGTATAAAATCTTTTGAAGATCAATGGGTAATCTTTATGCATTATTATGTATTTGTATTTAAATATTCGGCTTTGAATTCTAAATTAAAACAAATATTTTTTTTATTCGTTATTATTATAGTTCATTTTAAGCGCCTTAAATTAAAAAAAATCCGTCTTTACCGCCCATATATTTATGCACGTCCAGCAATTTCTCCTTTATTTAAAATTTGATTTTTAATAGTTGTTATTGTTTGAAAGCCATGCCTATTTGCGCGATAGTCCCATAGCAAGAAAGTCGGAATCTCACAGAAGTCGAGAACTTCTCGACTTTTGTCACATTCCGAGTTATATTACATAGTATTTTTTATAGTTTTCCTCGATGTAAATAATTATGATATTTAAGTAAAAATAAATTGTATAGAACATTGTGTAGTACTTGGTATGTTTAATATTGTTGTATTATATGTATTTATTTGTTTTATTTCGCAATATACATTTAGAAATCTAGAATATATAAATATTTAACGATAATATGTTATAAGAGAAAAAAAAATATTTCTAAATCAATTATAGAAAAATGTCGATAAATATTAATCATTTAGTGCAATATCGATGTAGATTACCTTGAAAACATTTACAGCTCTATTTTAGATATTTTGACTATGGACACGATAGGTATTTAAATAAAAAGAACAAAATTCCGTGATTCAGATCCGAGTTAGGCACTGGATGACCTTGGAATATTTTAAGAAAAACTCATATTGTAAAATTTCAATAACTACTTGAGGGTTCCCTACTCAATGCGTAAAGTAAGACCCTATTACTAAAACTTTGCAGTTAAAAACTAGAAATTTGGAATTTTCAGAGATGGTGTATTTATGTTGCAGATAGGTATAATTAAAAAATACTAAAAACAGGATAAAATAAGTATTTTAATGTGATTTTACTGTTATTTTTACAAATAATGTTACGAATTCACTTGTTCGGGGTAAAAAAGTATTTATCGACTTTCTACTACATTTTTTTACTTATAGGTATATCTACTACAATTATTCACGAACTGTATTTTTGTGGTCGTAACTAATAAAAAACTACCATAAATTTCTGCCTTTAGATGTGAAATTGAGCATATATATTTAAAATTATGGCTAGATTACCCAGTCTGATGAAGGTCATGTGTCTTAGATACCTACAACTTTTTACAGCCTTATGGCTGATAGCCAATACTAGACTTTTTCTTCAATTTTCATACAAATCAAACAATTCTATTACTTTTATAGATATTCCCTCAATATATTTGACCGCCTCGTTGTTCAGAGGTTAGCGTACACACTTAATGCAATCGATTTTCTGAAAGGCTCGGGTTCGATTTCCGTCGTGGATACGTAGAGATTGTTGCTGAATTTATTCTGGCATATATTTAAATAGGCACATCAATGAATTAATATCATTGACGAACACACAAATAATTTTCTTAGTTTTGGTGAGGCTTATTTGTGAATATTGTCAAGAAATATTATAATACTAGCCGACCCGGCGAACTTCGTACCGCCTTAGCGTAGCAATGATGAACTGAAAAATTAAGATTTTTTTTTCTACGTATATTTCCAGTATAAAAGTATCCCATTTTATGGCCAGGATAATAAGTTATGATTATACCAAGTTCCATTGAAATGGAACGGTTAGTTTTCACGTGATGCCTGAACATACAGACAGATAGACAAAAATTTTTTTAATCACATATTTGGGTTTGGCATCGATCCAGTAACTACAGTGCTATTTATTTTTTCAATATTTTCAATGTACAGAATTGACCCTTCTACAGATTTATTATATGAATAGATTATTGACAAACTTAACAAGTTATCAAAAACTTCAAACGTAAAAGGTACTTCTGATTTAACCGTCTCCTAATAGATCCCAGCATTATCTGATGGCTTAGCAAGCAATATAGAACGAATATCCATACTTTCATTTATTTTGCAGACTGATAAGATGGATCTAATACGCCCTCAGCGTTTATCTCAAAGATAAATGAGGCAATTTTCTTAGTTGGCTATAAAAAAAGAAGGATAGGTAAAAAAGACCTTGATGGCTGATCCATATAAATGACTTTTACAAATCGTTTCATGTGAAACATCGTTAGAGTTATATTATGAGTAGACATCACGTAATACAGATTTATTACTTAATATAATATTTAACGAAATAATAATTTATTTTTCACTAAAATAAATTTAAATTTACTTACTAAATTAATTTAATATTTAACGAAATAATAATTTATTATTCACTAAAATAAATTTAAATTTCACTAAAATTTTGTCTCACATTTAGGTAATAATAATATCCCTTGATAATTTACGAATATTGATTTAACTCCAAAGTACTTAAGCAAATTATACGCTTGAATCATGGGCGCTAGACAATGTATATTTCAATAAATATTTATATAGACATCAGAATAAATTTAATAAGCACCCAAACTCGGAATTATTATTGTTTAATTATTTTATACATTTCTAAAATAAAATTCTTTAATAAATGTAGCCTAAGGTTTCTTAATACATCAGCCGTTTTAGAGATTAGCGGGTACAAACAGACGGACAAAAGTTCTATGTTTTTATTCATATGTATATTTACTAAATGTAAAAAGTGGTTATTTTATCATTACATACCGATACCCCATTTTTATTTATTGGTATAGATAAAACACAAATTTAATATTATTCAAAAATACTTCGTTGTACTTATTACACAAAATGATAGATATAAAAAAGTTTATATATGCTTTATACACATAAACTTGCAGCGTCATTACTCATTACATTTTGAATATTAATGTATGAAATTTTTACGACAAAACTATGATTATAAAGATAAGATCATACATACTTAACTAAGCTAAACCGTGAACTAAAGTATGTAGACTTAGACACTGTAGATGATTTTAAAACTAAATGTATATACATATAGGGAAGAATAACTCAAAATAGCAATTATAAAGGAGAATTCCCCCCTCTCTGGGGAAGGCTTCAAGGAAACAAATTGGATTAAAGTGTCAAAGGTGAAATAAAAAGGCGCATATTGTTTATTTTCCCCAAAAGTCTGCACAACATCAGACCACCGAAATTTAATTTAACTTTTAAAAATGTCTACTGCGCGGGATCGTTGTGTTTATTATGATACCCTCAAAATAAGTTTTTCAAAAGACACATTTTAATTATAAGACTTCATTTAAGTGATTAGGGAATACTGTCAGTATTTTTATGGAATTAGACAATCAAGCTGATGGGTTTCTTGACCAGTTATTGATTAAGCATGACCAAACTGGGGCTGGGAATTTAAAACAGTTACTGTGGAGAAACATGAACATCGCCCCTGTGATTGAGAGTAGGTAGTTGGTGTCTGTATTTGACTTACGAGATCCAGATTCGATACTCGGATAGAGGATCTTCTTCTTATGAGTTATTCCGTATATTTGAAAAAGTCAGATTTGATTTGTGACCGATTGGACCACGAACTGGCACATCATGAGACAGAACATCGTTGGTTAATCATGGGTGCATATACAACTCTGCCAAACCCTTCGGGGATATAGGCAATTTTTTGTTTTTATATTAAAAACGTAACAATGTTGAAGCCAGGCCAGTCGATACAAAACTTTACTTAATCATCGTCACGGTGTTAGTTCAGTTAGTTCAGCTTGATAAGAAAACGGTAGCCAATATTCGAAATAACTCGGAACCAATACCAGCATTTTTAGCAAATCTTTTGTGTGCGATTTTTCAACGATTAAAAATATAACTTCATGAGGTTATTAACTTTAAAGATTTAAGTCTTAAGAACAGAATTATATCGCTAATTGCTATGCTATCGCAACGCAGCGATTCATATAATATTAGAGAAGTATTCCAGTTGTTTTGAATTCTATATTAATTTTTAAATTTAGTTTTAAAATAAATTTAATTTAATGATTAAAACTACAAAAAATTAACACATCACGTAATTAAACTCAATAATAACGTATTCCGAAAATGGAACGATGATATAAAACTTAAGATATCACGAAATTAATTTGATAACGTGTTCCAAAGTGTAAGAAAAACAACTAATTTTAATCGTACCACTTGATCCTATAAAGCGATAATACTAGATTTTATTGTATTAACATCCATATAGCACTTGTGAATGAGCGTATGTTTATGATTCATTTTACGACCTCGTAAAAGTGAAGATTCCTTGTAGAGTGATTCCTTTCATGTATAATCTTGTTTTACTACTGAATGCGATATAAACAATTAACCCCGATTTTACGACTTTATAATAGATGTTGAATAATTTAGTGATTGTTATTATCTACACAGATTAATATACCTACCATAAAAATGGACTATATTTTGTTCTTTTGAATAAAATATTTGTATCTGACATATATAAATATGGCCAGTACGATAATTATGTGTGTTTTTTACTTTTTTATATACTGTGTTATTTTCATTTGTAAAATATTTAAAAAATACGTGTTTTACTACTTCAATAGGTGTTCAATATTAACTATAAACTTGACATTGCAAAACGGTTAATAGTGTTTTAGTTATAACTAGCGACCCGCCCCGGCTTCGCACAGGTTTACTGTACATGTTATGTACCTTCCTTTTGAATCAGTCTATTTATTGAAGAAAACCGCATCAAAATCCGTTGCGTAGTTTTAAAGATTTAAACATACATAGGGACAGACAGAAAAAGTGACTTTGTTTTATAATATGTAAAGATATAACCTTCACTCCTCCTGCTGGCGCTGCTATTTAATAAATAATAATTTATATAATATATGGAATAGATTTAATATTTTTAATGTTTTTTAATGAAGTGTACATTAAATACTCGTATTTCAATGGCTTTTTTATATATAAAATTATGTCGTAAGGACATATTATTTTACTCTAATACTAGTTGTGGCCGCGTCTTCTTCCGCGTTTATTATTTTATTTTATAAATTTTTAAAATAAAAGTAGCTTATGCCGTTCTTTATTGCATCAATTATCTGCCAGTGAAAGTCCCGTCAAAATCGGTGCAGCGGTTACAAACAGAGAGACAAAAATGCTAAAAATGGTTGTTTAGGTATATTTACAAAATAAAAATGCATTTAGTAAAAAGCGGTTATTTTAATATTACATACAGACACTCCAATTCTATTTATTTATATAGATTTATTGTTACAATTCAAACAAGCTAAAACTGAGAGATCGTTGTAGGTAAGAAGCAGAGAGGATGGATGAATCCAATTCCAAATTACGAGTATCTTGGGAATTAGCGGCGGAAGGGGATTCCAGTTTATCCAAAAAAATGCGGGGTTCAGTAACACAACGGGGCTGTAGATGGGAGTTATTTTGGAATTATGATTCCGGATGCGTCCTCGTCGCACCGTGTGTTTCACGCCTCGTTTCGTCGTAATATCGGCCGCTTGCAACCGTTTAAGCTGCACCAGAGCGCAATATCATATTGGCGTTGAAATATTTAAAGTCCCAACACTATGCGTAGGTCGATGGAAATAGATCCCCGGTAGATGAAACGTCTTGCTTCGGTTAGGTAAAATATATTTTTTTATTTAGTTTAAAAAATAATGACGGATAAATTTGACGACGTGTTTGTTTAAATAAATATCGACGCACATATCTCTGAAGGGGTAGATGTACATATTATGTACCCATGATCATATTATTAGGTCCCGTTAATTGACAGGTGGCAAGTCCGTCGCCATATCGGACACAAATATATAAAAAAAACTCTACAGAAAGGAAACTATCAGCATATCATTTGCATAAATTCTATGTTAAAATTTCCGTAGGTACTATAAGTAAATAAAAGTTAAAAAATAAATTATTATGCATAAATAAAAATTCATAATTTATATAATACAATAATTTTCCTTAT
Organism: Lasaia peninsularis; assembly: GCA_018236625.1. Classification (NCBI taxonomy): domain Eukaryota; kingdom Metazoa; phylum Arthropoda; class Insecta; order Lepidoptera; family Riodinidae; genus Lasaia; species Lasaia peninsularis. The sequence goes on along the minus strand of DVZL01004579.1, from coordinate 4,763 downwards.
ACTGAAAAATAAACTTAAAACATTTAAATGATATAATATTCATTGAAAGCGTTCGTACGAGAAAAAATTAAAGTAGCTAAATTTACCACCAAATTTAACCGTCTCAAAAAATGCAAGACGTGTGTTTTAATAGGGTGTCACAGGGTTCTTAAGTATTCCTACAACCCACCCCATAATACCCAGTCTCCTTAGTCTGGCACGTCCTCCCCTTGATATATTAGTCCCAGTTCGTCGTACATAATTTTGTTGAGGGTGGCGCCCCCCTTACTCCCTTCTCTCCAGTAATACGTCCGATCTGAACAATCCAATGGTTTGTTTATTGACATATTTATAAGCAATTTTTAGTTCTCAGAAGTAGGTTAATTATCGATTTCAATTAATTTGCAATTAATTAATTATCTTAAGTATCTTTGTCTTTGCAATGGTCATATTTATTGTGTATCGATTGTATGCTAATGTTTTCCCGCTGTATGATGATTGAGACGGTTATAAATTCATGATTTCATGGATAATTGGTGCAATAGTTTTTTATAAGATAATTGACATTAAGATAACTGAATATCTAATTATTATTTACATTTAATCACTTTTAATTTAAATCAATTTCATTGATTTAATTGCCTCTGTGTTCGAGCATAGTAGAAGATGTCCGGGTTTGATTTTCGGGTAGGGTAACTTGTTCTTGTAAGTTTTTTTCAGTTTTTTTAAAAAGCATAATGTTGCCTAAAATTGAATTTGTGCCTTCCCACCTAACACATCATGTGACCTTATAATGTCAGCTAATTATGTGTGCATATGTACCTCTGTCTACCTCAACTGGTATATAGGCAAAAATCATTAAAATCCATTCGAAATTGGCGGAATAACTAACCAACAACAAAAAATGTAGCCGAATAAAACCTCTATCTTTTATAAATAGAATCAACATAACAGAACACATATCATCAAAAGCTTAGCACAAAATGCGAAATTAGCACTTCAAAAATAAATGTACTCTCAGTCGAGTTTAATTAGCATTATGGGCTGTTTGATCTTCTACCAGAATACTTAAGCGTCTGGTATAGTTCATTAACTTTATTTATTTAAAGGATAAAGATAATAAATTTTAAATTGACGAGAATATACAATTATAATTCTGGGCACAATTCTTTAAACCATCGTTGCATATTGATTAGACACAAAGATTTGTTGAGGTCAATTTTTTAATCTTTGTTTTTTGGGTTTCGTATGAAAAAGGTGAAAATAAGACTATTGTTAAGACACCATCATCCGTCTATCTCTCTGTGACTAGGCTGTATCTCATGATCCGCCATAGCTGAAGCAGTTGAAATTTTCCAAGATGCTGCAATTCGATAAAACAAAATCGCTTTCTCTGTCTCTATATCCCTATGTATGCTTAAATCTTTAACTACGCAACGGATTTTGATGCGGTTTTCTTAAGATAGAGTGATTTAAGAGGGAGGTTTTTATTTATGTAACATGTGTAGTATACCCGTGCCAAGCCGAGGCTGGTCGCTAGTATAGAATAAAGTAAATTTTCAAAGGGGCTCCCATAAAACGAATAATACGACCCGACAAATAGATGTTGCTATCTATATGTAGATTGCAGTTATCATAAGTATGAAGTTAAAGTACCTATTTATTTAATTTTATTTGCCATTTTATATAGATAATGAAAACATTTCGTGCGCAACTCCGACTCTCACTTAGCCGGTTATTTATACATTTTCAAGAGTTTATTATTTTATATTATAAGCGTATATTTTTTTATATTTATAAAAATTAAGATAAGTATAACAGTATATTTCATTTGATATTCCGACACCTGCTGCCTCTATCTTATTATTCTCTGGCACTTAATAAAACTAATTTATTTTATTTTTAATTGATCCGCTAATTTTTCTTTTCTTTCTTTACAAAAGATCTTTCCCTAGTATACAATAGAAGTTATTAATACAAATAAAACTAAATTACGTTAGAAAATTATAAATTGAGGTGTAAATTAATTAACTAACTAATTAGCGTTAAGATGTTTATCGTAGACACAACTGAACCCCCGCCTGCCTTTTTCCTGTGAGTTTAATGTAGTTAAATAAATTAGTTTATTAGAATAATCATGCAGTTGTACATTTTTTTGGGTACCTTACGTCAAAACGGTAGGTAGTCTAAAATTTTCACAGATTATGACTTTCTGTTGCAGCTTTCACAGTTTGTACTCAAAAATAGAATAAAGTAAATAATTAAGGGGGCTCCCATATGACAAACGTGATTTTTTGCCAACCTATGTCTCCTCGATCAATAGATGCCGCTAAGCATATTTAGATCGCGGTACATGGACTTAAAAGGAATATTTATAATTTGATTTTATTAATGCTTAAAAATATATAGCACAAGCTAAATACAACTTATATGTTACAGAAATGTTAGAAGCGCGATGTCTTTGCTGTAGTTATAGTTGATGGATATAATACGGTACCCTTCGTGCGTTAGTGTCACTCGCACTTGGCCGGTTCTTTCATGAATAATGGTATTTTGTTAATGATAGATTTATTAACAAGTACTCCAACTTTTCTAATCTAGTTTCAATCTTTACTAATATATCAGGGGCAAGGTAATTTTTTTAATTCATTTTATAAACGAATTCTATAATTACTTACGTATATTTCTATACAAGCCGTATATGTGATTTATATGTATATTATACATTTATTAATACAATTTATTACATTTTTTTCAAATGTTTCCGGAACACGAGATAAAAATGTTTAGGTAAGAGAAACGCTCCTAAAACAATAAATTATGACGATTCAGGAAAATAACTCTGTAGGATTTATTACTACAATATAAGCGTTGCTGAAATCATGGATACTGTACATGTATAATAATATGCTTATGTGTATAACTTAAGAACTGAACGGTTGTTATATGAATATATTTGGTATCTATTTAAGTTTTTCTACCTCTTAGTATAATTGACTAATTTGATAATATCCATTACACAAGCATATAATTTGCTTACTTTAGGGTGTATATATTAAAATATATCACACTATAACTTACATACATTAATATTATGTAAATATATGGTAGTTATGTCGAGATATATATTGACAAATATATGGGCATTGCGTTTTTTATATTTTATTTTAGATACTATATACTGTAACATAAATATTTTATTACGCGTGATGTATCTATTATTCACATAAAAAACATTAATTAATTATTTATTCACAAAAAAAGCTTTATTCACACTCACATGTACGGTAATATTTATTTTCATCACATGTACCTAATGTTTTTTTTTTTTATGTATTACTAGCTTTTCGCCCGCGGCTTCCCCCGCGTGAATTATTTTAATAACACAGATGACTCCATGTAAGATAGGTATAAAATATTCTTATAAAAACATACCCTTTTTAATGTCTATGTTCTTTTTTAAAGTCAACTTTATCTCTGTGTTGAAGGTTTAGGCGTGAAAGCGTAACAGACAGACAGAGTTACTTCCGCATTTATATTAGTAGGGATAGTGTTTAATGTTTCTTAAGTTTTTAAAATAATAGTAGCATACACGGTTCAAGTTAAGATATATAAAGGTAAAACATGAACCTTACCGCCTTGAATAGTAAAATTTCATTAGTGATACGCACGAGAGTCGTACATCTTCCGCGGTCACGTGTTATGTAATACGGTTTGGTTTATTATCCGATCGATTCTATTTTCTATTAGATTGAAATTGCAGAGGGTCTTCAGACATCCATTATTTTATTAGGCAGACAAGGGGGATGTTGATCATATTTTAAAATTCCCGTATAAAAAATTCCAACACGATAATTTTCCATATGCAAACCTTATTTATATATCTAGACATATATACTATGTTAGTTACACCATTTACCTATTACTGGTGAACGGCTAGACCAATTTTGTTTATTATGTTTTTTAATTTGTCTTCATCCATAATATAACTTTTAAAAAATGTATGTCATTGACCGGGCGGTACAAAGTTTGCCAGAATAGCTCGCTTTTGCCAACGAATATATGTAGTTCTGTATAATTATAACTCAATTATTAAATAATCCTTATTATGTACCCTATATTGATCTAAAGTGATTTATAAACCAAAATGGTTAAGAAAAGGCCTGAATTAAAATCTTATCCAGGCAAATGAAGTCTTGCATAACTTTGTTTTTACTCGTCCTAAAAGTTGATGATTTGGATATAGAACTTAGGTCGTTGGATAGGACGTTTAGTTTCACATAAAATTATCTGAGTACAGAGTATGTGTAATTAAAATTTCTACATAAGAAAGTTTAATCCTGTAAGTATAAACTTGAAACTTGAACATAACTTAGAAATTATTTTGAAATCAGCAGGTAAAGACTACTGGACTTCCTATCCGATAGTTCAGGCTCGAACCTTGTTATTTACCACTAAGTTTTTCTATCTTTAGTACATTTTCTTTCGGTGTATTCAATTTCGACCTAATCCTAGTATCTGATAGGGTCTGTTTTCCCTTCTGGGTTACAAAAGTCAGAGGATGGTTACTCTATAAGACGCCCTTAACAAATCAGCTAGATTGGGTATTCGATATCATCTGATGTAAAAACGGAATAAGGCAAGAAAAGAAGAAGAGGTAGATATAAAAAAAAAGAGTTTTAATGGCATCAAGGATAAAACAGACGCTTTTTTTTTTTTTTTTTTGATATAGACTAACTTGTTGCTAACCGAGTGGTTCTTACAACTTCACCGGACTTTGTGGG